>JAAEAF010001198.1:0-83166 GCA_011037195.1 Triatoma infestans | reverse complement strand
ATCCACCCCATCCTAACCAACATGCTTATATTGTAAAGTCGACAGAAACTGCATTACATTTCTCGTCGGAAGGATAGAATCTGCTTTGGAGATAAAAGAATATGCCCTAGGGTGTTTCTTTGATGTTGAGGGGGTATTTGACAGAGTATCGTTTGATGCTCTCGAAGATGCCTTGGTACGGAAAGGTAAACATCCCGTCCTAATCAATTGGATAGGCTCCCAATCTTAGGAGTAGGGTTATCCAGGCTTCCCTTGGCGGGCGCAACATGATAGTAAAAGCGGGGAGAGGGTGCCCTCAAGGGGGTTGTCTCTCACCAAATTGTGGTGCATCGTCATGGATGACCTTTTGGTTAGGATGAATTCATCGGGATTTTATGTGCAGTCATATGCCGATGATGGTGTTATTTTTTGTTAGGGCGCTGTCTGTCCACTATTTCGGACTTAATGCAAAGCGCCCTTGACAAGGTATATTGTTGGACACGGGATAAAGGTCTTTTCATTAATCCTAATAAAACCCAGGCAATTCTATTTACTCATAGAAGGAAGATAGTGGGATTTACACCTCCCAGGTTGTTAGGCTCTTCCATACAGGTTAGTAAATCACAGAAGTTCCTTGGAGTAGTTCTCGACAGTAAATTGAACTGGTCGGAACATGTTAAGACACAGTATCAAAAGGCAATAATCTTCTTTTGGCAATGTCGAGGAGTTGTAGGTAAGAACTGGGGGATCACTCCCAAGATGATGTTCTGGATTTATTGCATGGTCATTAAACCTAGGTTGGTATATGCGGCCTTGGTGTGGTGGCGTCGCATTGAAACACGATCCGCTAGGCAGCTGTTGGAAGAAATCCAACGGTTGGCCTGTCTGGCGGTGACTGGTGCGTTTCGGACTACACCGACCGCATCTATGGAGACTTTGTTAGGGATTCCACGTCTCTTTGTGGAGGTGAAAAACCAGGCAATGAAAGCCTGTTGTAGAATCAAACAGGCAGGTCTTTGGCAGGGTATGTGATATGGTCATTTTACCATTTATCGTGAGATAAATGACATCTTGGTCAGGTCTACCTGTATCCTGCTCCATTGCCTCAGAAGAAGTCGTAGAAGCATCCTCATCTTCCTTCTTCGACCTGATGAAGAGGCTGCCTATCTCAAAGAAGTTCGATCCAGACGAAAATCGACCTTCCTCAACGCCTGGACAGAAGCATCATCAATCCTGTAAGCCAAGGATACTCCTTTCTCGACTTGTTGTCGATACACATTCCTCCATCGGCTTACATCCAAGTTATTTTGGAAGGCAAGACCCTTCAGCACTTGTTCGCTGGTATGCTTGCCCTCCGGAATAAACATAGAGATCCTAGCCATAGTGGGGACCTCAGACGCCTTCATAAGCTTGAAGTGCCTTCCCTCCCAACTAGGCTTAACATTCTCTAAAACCCAGTCAAATGTGGCCTGTCAAAGCAGGCCAGAAGAAACCAGCCCTCAGAGACCATGCCCGACTGAATAAATTTCAGCCTGCATGACTGTTCCTGTATAGTTTTCCTAACGATGGCGAGCATCTCCCTTCTGATGACAGAAGCGTCATCATCAGAGAGAGGCTCGGAGGGATCGCTGCTGGTTATTGCCAGAAACAGCTTTCTCTCCGCCTCCGTTATCTTAGGCTTCTTACCTGCCGGCTGGATTCCAGGCGGCGTGTCCCCCGGGGTTCTAGATCTTTTTTGAGCCCCAATAGGTATATCCTCGGCTGGTGCAGGTTGAGTAGATCTCATCCTCTTCGCACGCCTTTGCCTGTATCTTCCACTAAGTTTCTTCTTCTGCTCAGTTTCCTTAGATACCTTACCAGAAGTCGACTTAGCTTCCTTTTCCTTCGCAGAGGAATTCGCAGCAGCCGTGGCCGACGCAGAATTGCCTCGCTTCTTTCCTTTGACCACGTGCCATTCATCTCCGCAGGTGGACGAGTCCTCCGCAGCGACTATTGGCGCGCTCTCCTCCAGAAGCAGGTTTTCCATGCTCCTGGAAATGCTGTCCAGTTTCCCCCCTAGTGCATCCGAGCCCTGGTCGCCCAACCCTGGATGCACAGAGGAGTTTCCCCCACCACCGGTGACCCCCTCCTCTAAGGGGCCCTCGGCTGACGACTCTACTTTATTTATATCCATAAATGAAGTTTCATCTCCGGAGCTCTCCACCCTCCACGGAGCCTCACAAATTGGGACGCTATAAAAAAGCGCCAGAGCTACCCCAGAGATATAGCGCCCAGGGATTGTGAGCCAAGGCCCACAATACCCAGGAGCTCACCCATGCGTATTTTACGCTAGCCGATTGACCAGAGCTGGGTTAGGCTCTGGCCGCCAGTTTAGCGGAGTCCGGAACAAAGTGGTGTGTTGGACTGCCAAGCCCGCTGAGGTAACTTGCCTCTAGCGTGAACCTGCGCCCTCAACCACCAGGACTTCCTTTCCCCACGACACAGGTACCCACACACGGGAAACATGTGGGTGGCACCAGCACGTGCCACTGGCGTGTAAGACTGTAATTGTGTAAGTGTATAATGTTAAGGCGTTTAGGTGTAAGTGACGCAGTATGAACTCCCACGGAGGCTCCGCAGCAAAAGAATTTGCTGCAAGAGATTCAATGACGCACATAAATTATGGCGACCCAAACAGAGGGCAGAAAGTTTCCACCAACTCACACTCTTAATGGGAAAACCACTGCACTTGTTAATCTGTAATTGTAGCTGAGGTACGTGGGAGTGCTAGGTTCCCAAATAGCCCGAAGGCTACCCCCTGCGTTCGCCCTCCAGCTTAGCCATCCACGCTTCCACAAAAAGTGGAGCGCAGATGTTTCCGGAGCCAGCGACGAGGACGCGCTGGATGGGCTAGAATGAAGTTCCGCGACGGAATAGCCGTCTCGAGAAACATAGGGAAGTTTCGCCCTATGTGAGTAAGAATACTCCCTCAAACCTTTGGCTCCATTCAATAATCTATTCATTAGAATTGTTTTTTGATCCATCAGGATTAATAATTAGGGCAATAAACTATCTAAAAAGGAGAAAAAAAGCAAGTTAATTAATGAAGCAATAGAGCAATACAATACAGTGATGTCAATATAATGACTTAGTTAAGTGTGGTAGTGTAAGGCCACACGCCTTTAATATCACTCATATAATTATGCATTTGTTGGAACAGTAGGGCCAACCTTCCCTTGTACGTTCACATAAAGGGCATTCTTACCTTATACGTACGCATTATTTATGTTGGTTCGACTGTGTTAATGCCAACTGACCATTCTACAAAATATTTTCCATGGATATAGTTCAAATGTAGCATTAATCCAAATGTTTTTTCCCCCTTTTAACAGTTTTTTATTTTTTTTTTTTAGTCCCTCGTACTCCTCTGCTAAGGGGATGTATTGAGATACTGTCGACTTTTTAAAATTAAGTTTTGAATAGAAATACACATTTCTGAGCACGGTAAAAATGTTTTTAACAAATGGTCTGTACGTTCTATGTGTGTGAGTGTGTGTTTGAACAGAATATGTCAAAAAAGATATATTGGCAGGAAGCCAACATTGATGAAGTGACTATAATAATAAAAGATAATCAAATATCATTAAAACCCCCTAGAAAGTGTCCCCTCCAAATCAATTTTACAGGAGAAAAATTAGAAATAATTATATGAGAGAAACCAATATATTTGTCCTGACTATACAAAATTTAATGCAATTTTTTTTGGAGTTCTGATGTATCTCTTAGTTGGCTGATCGGCCGGGGGTATCATAAGAAAAACACTAAAAAAAATTTTTAAAGTGTTTTTTATTAATGGCCCGACGTTTCGACAAACATTGTTTGTCTTCTTCAGGGGCTATCTTAGAATCGGGAAATTGTGTATGCTCTGTTAATTACTACATGTTCAATTATGACTGTAGTCTATGAGTGTACTGAAAAAAATTTATTAAATTCCCACATGGTCGACAGACCTCGAGTGATCGCGGCTTCTACCATAGCTGATAGCTGAAAACAGATTATAGAATACAGCCTAGCCCCAAACTTACTCCATCTTTGTCTTTTGTTCTTTCTCTCTTTCGCTCTCATACACACACACGCACGTACACACTCACACACACACACACACACACACACACACACACACATAACATGACATACAGTCGATTTAATTCATTTATACAAAATATTCACTGAATAGTCAAAACTAGTGACAAAAAATATCTAAAAGGTAATCTTCTTTTATAAAACAAATATTCAAAGAACAAATTTGCATAGGACATATATCAGGATGTTTTTAAATGGGATTTAATATAAATTCAATTGAAATATATTAACATTTCTATTAAATATTCAAAATATATACGGAGATTACTCTAAATCTTATCAGAGTCCATCATTTAAATGATTAACAGATTTAGAAATGAATTTTCTAAATGGATAAACAAATAGTGAAAACAAATAGGAAAATTCAGTAAATTAGTGAACGAGGTGAAAGAGAATTTTCTAGCTTATTAAGCTTTCCACAACTGTGCACAATAAAAAGGTATATCTAAATAGAAATCAATAACTTTAATGAAAGAAATTGCTTTTAAAAAAAATAAATAAATTGTTTATTTGAATCCTTCTGCGACACTGCAAAGTGCCTCAGAAGGGCAGCCAGCAAAGCATGGGTGCCCAATCAATCGCAGGAATGGTCAGTTAAAACCCCAGGCCAGAAGCAGGTGAAAAAGTTCATTAATAGCTTTTCGCCCAAGCTTTAGACGGAGTAACTTTGACACGGTCTTTCAGTGATCTGCGGGCCTTATTACGGGCCAGACTTAGTAAGCACCGTATCGCACCCTTGCATTGCATGGGGCTGGCAACGGGTAGTCTGTATAGATTTTGTCAGGAAGAAGAAGAAACAGGACTGCTGCACATATTGTGTCAGTGTGAGGGGCTTGTGTGGTGAAGATGAAGAAGCTGGCAGTCGCAAGATTCACAAAGCAGACAAAAATCCTCCAATAAATATGCCATCATCATCATCATCATTTTGTTTCTGATTTGAAGAAAATTACGGTTTAATTTGAAGTTACTAGTTGTCTTTATTATCTCTAACTCCTAGTAAAAAAAACTTAAATTTTCGTGTCAAATTTTCGAGTTCAAGTATATTTACCGGAAATAATATTTTGTGGTTCCCTGGGTTATGAAAAACATGATTATAGTGAATGGTATATATATATATATATATGTGTGTGTGTGTGCATGTTTGGTGTGAGTATGAACAAAAAGTCGCTGGACTTGAGATTCCGCTTACATCTCCCAATCAAATTTTTTTAAGGAAACTTCGTTTTTTTGGTCAGTTTTGGAAGACCTAAATAACCCAACTTTTCGCCTGGAGGACTATTTCCTTACAATATGCGTTTCCACCACTTATAATAATATAATATTAAATGCATTGATAGAATTTAAAAGTTTGAAGTAAAGTTTTGAAAGTCTTAGACAACATTTTAAGTTTAAAACAAATTGTCAATTAAGTAAGAGCTTCTTTTTTTTAATTTAAGACGGGTTAGTATTTATAGACATTGCCTTCTTAGTTCACTGCCGGCTTCGAGACAATATTCTCTCATTACAGACAACTCTGCCCATCACTGAAGGGTGAGCTGTAGAAGCTCCTAGGAAGAGAATCTCTAAGGGTAGCATTGGGCTTAAACTCTCATGACATCCGCTTGGGAGTCCAGCGCGCTACCACTCAACTAATCACTTCCCTATAATGAATTTCAATAGAAAAATAAGTCAATTGAGCACGGCCTGTGAAGAACTCACCCAGAGAAACAGATTGATTTTTCTGGACAATTAAAGCGATATTTGAAATGCATCCGTCTGAGTAAAAATATATTTTGCATCTTGGTGGGGTTTCTCTCCGGGGTATTGTAGATTCAGGGATACCTGAGAAAACTGGGCGTAAAGAACGTGATAGCTCCTGCAGATTCTGCAGGGTGAGATGGAGGAGACTCAAATATAGCTACTGACAGATTTTGATGTTATCATCCGGGGATACTTGCTCCATGACTGCGATGCTAACATCCAGCGATGCTAACCTACCAGATGCTGGCGGAAGATAAATTCTCCTCAGAACCTTTAATAATTGCATTAAGAGAAAGTCAATCCAGAAATTCCTTTTATCTTTCATTTTCAGTGAGATTTCAACAAAAGTTCAAACGAGTGTGTGCAATGCTTTTACCGTCCTTCTTTGTATGATATATAGTCGACAAAATTTTTGTCTTAGAGCAGAACTGCTTACTAGAGTGTCTTAACGAATCATTTTTTCTAAAGCATGTAAAAATTACGCTTTACATTTTTACTTTGAGCTTATCACAATCAAGAAAGTAAAATTCGTATAATATAAGCTAGTAGCAGAGCTGGGAAAAGAAAGGTTTGGTGTGACGAAGTAGTTGATAAAAAAGCATATAAGACGCGGAAAGTGTGGATGATCCAGATAATGGGTAGCAATAAAGAAGCATGTTATCATCAATGATAGAGAGGTATGTGGTGCTATCTAACTTTCTGAATATACACGCCATCTAACTACAGCTATTAGTATTAACTTTCTCAGTTTTTCATTTTTTTTTTTTTTTACTTTTACTTTTGTTTGTAAAAATAAAAATAAACACAAACTTTACTGTTAATTCTGGCTGGTTAGTGTTTGTGGAAAAACATAACTAACAAAATTAGGTCAACATTCAACAAATATATTTTTACACGATATAATACGATATTGTATTTATTATATTGTTAGATTTTGTAATTATTATATTGTAATCTTTTCTTTAAACTCATATTGATACTATCGCGCTGGTTTGTTACGTTTTCAGTTTGAAAGTGTAGTAATTAACAGTGTCTGCAGAAAATTAGAAGGTCAAAACAGTGAAGGTTTCCATGAAGAGACAGGCTGGCAGAACCTAGCTCTACACTCATTGGTCTAGAGATTCAATTAACTTACTAAGATGAATAAATCATAGATAAAGTAACATTTTCATTAATTCTAATTTTCGAATCTCCCTTAAGGACTTAAAGGAATAATCAAATTTGAACTTTTTTACCAACACATCCCATTTCATAACTTCAAAATTGGGGTTTTCACCAGAAATATGTATTTTTTTTTCTTTTTTCTCTTGTATCCAATGCCCGCCCTATTGGCTCCTCGGCCAGGTCCAGCAGCCAATAAATAATGGCCTCGTTATGGAACAAGTTGTCAATATTCTCTCAATACATGTTTTGAAATTCACTGAATTCACAAAAAATATTTTTAGCGAATTATCTGTGTGTGTATATAAACAAAACATCTCTTTTTTCAGTTACTAGCCATTTTTTTCCAGAAATGTCCTCACACTAAAATAACAAATTACTTTGATTTGTAACATTTCTTCCAGGAATATTTACTTTTAGCGAGCTCTGATGAAGTTACAAAGTTAAGCTTTCCTCTCTACTAAAGCGCCAGTTCAGTACAATGTATGATTTTATCACCTATATAATATTGAAGTAAGTATATTAATCTTCCTTGATTAGCAGTGCGACTTGAAAAGCCCCCTCCCCCTCGCGGAGACTTCTCGAGCAGTGTTTTCTGTTGTAGAAAACACTACATGTAACTGGGCAATGAGCTGTAAAGGTACTTAGGAAGAGAAAATCTGCGGACAGCACTACTTGCTTCGAACTCGGGATCTCTGCGTGGGGGTCCAGCGCCCTACCACTGATGTAATCCCTCCCCATACTATTGTAATTAATTGTGAGCTTTTGCGTAACTCTAAACTGGTGGAGGCGTTAATCTATTGGGAAATAGCTAAAATCCAGAAAGAATCACCTACAGTTTCACGCCATCTTTAATTATACCATGTTTGAGGAAAATTTGTTAATTACAATTTTAAGTGAAAGTCTTGTGACCGTTTCAACACTAGATTATTGTAATTTTTCAATGAAATATGAAAATATTAGCGGAATTTAAAATTTCAACGCAAAGGCATTAACTCTTTGAAGAAAATGACGATGGCATGTCCGATGCTTCAGTTTTAGGAAAATAATAAATTCAATGTTAGTTAAGAATTATGATGGGAAAGTAATTTGAAAATAATAAAAAAAAGGTAAATTGCGAATTCTTTTCCAATATTCGATGAAATTATGTAAACAATGGGAATGTAAACAAACACAAAGCACAGTATTAATTTCCAAGATAATTGAATCAAAGAAGAGGGAGAGAAATCCAGCTAATAATATAATGTTCTATATTAATATAAACATAAACGTCAGCTTATTAATAATAATAACATAATCTGCAATATAAATTATAATTATGAAAGTCAAATATTGATTTGCACATAAAATATTCAACCTCCCGAAATCTCTACCTTATTATCTTTTGTGCGCCATTATTTATCGATATACATCGAACACTAATTTATACACTTTTCATTATTATTGCATATATATATATATACAGGATATCCGGGCTAAGTTGTCCACCCCTTTTTCTCAGTAAGTATTGTTGATAGAAAAAAAAATTCAAATCATAACTCCCTTTATTTTTTGAGCAGTATCTAATGATATTATAAAAAAAAATTCTGCTGCTGATATGCAGGTTACAGAAACAATTTTTTTTTTTTTTTTGGAACCCTTATTTTTATCTGAATTCTAAAAGTACTTTTTTGTGAGAAAAATTGTTATTGAAAAAATTAAAATTGCTTTTGTAGTTTCCAAGTTATGAATTTTTGAATGAAAAAAAAACCTTCTTTCACTATATTTATATATATACTCTTTAAATAATTGTTTATATTGTTAATTATCTATATATATATATAAATATATAAAACTATTCCATATGAATAAACAAGTAAGCTATTTTATGTCACGATTTTGTGAAAGACGTTAATATTGCAAATTAGGCTGGATGATTTTCTAGCGGTTTGCACCATTTGACACAATATTTTCTTGAGAATATTAGGAGGGGGTGAGAGGTTTTCTGAAAAATGGTAAGGGGTGAGTCCCTACCCGGAAGTTTGGGCATTAGCAGCACGCCCATTAGCAGACTACAGTGTTGTAGGGGTACCCCTTGCTGGAGCAAAGAACTGTCAAAATTAAAGTCTCAGGTGTGGAAACTCTATAATAGGATCAAGCTCACAGGAGACTGACAAAGCTACACACTGGGGCACACTACCTACAACAAGGAGATAAGAAAAGCAAAGTGGAGCAGCTTCAGTAAATTCTGTGAAGACATTAGCTCCCTGCCTGTGGCAACCTGATTGTATAAAGTAATGGCCAAACATGGTATCGGAGCAAACATATCTCTCAGAAAACCTGATGGTAGTTATACTCAGGATAGAGAGCTGAGGGCCATCTCCTGTTAGATTACCACTTCCCGGGAAGTCTACAGTTGGAAGATGAACTCGAGGCAATGGAACCAGGCCGACCCGGCAGGGCAGACTGGAAGATGGCTATAAGCATCTTCACGCGCTCAAGGCTGGAATCAGCGTCTTCCAGCCCTACAAGTCACCAGGGGTAGATAGGGTTTTCCTGCCCTCCTGCAGTGGGACATGGCGGAGATTCTTCCACATCTGGTTCGGGTCACTCGAAGTGGTCTGCCACTCGGGGATGTACCGAGATCACGGCGGAGCGAAGGTGGTGCTTATCCCGAAAACCTGGTTAGGGACTGTATCTTACCAAAGTTCTTCAGGCCTATCTGCCTGTCCTTTCAGCTTAAGGAATAGGAGAAGGCCTTGGATAATTATATAAGGACAGAGGTCCTGGAAATCGTGCTTTAGCATTCGCGACAGCATGCATATCGGGCGGGAAGATCAACGGACACCGCTCTGTATCAACTGACGAAAGTGTATGTTGTATGTTATGTGTTATATGTTATATTTAAAGGTAAAATGACTTCTGTCTAAATTTGCATTTAATTGTATATGTACAAATTTAGTAAGTATGTAAACCTAACATCTCTAATCTCAACATATAAATTGTTTCATGCGACATCCCGCATGTCCTATGCCGCCCTGATGTGGGGGTTACCAAAAATATGGTCTTTTAGAAAGTTACCAAGTTTTTTTGTTAAAAAATTATTCCAGCTTCCTGCATATGCAGCAAATTACATGTTGAGTTTTGAATTAGGAATAAGTGATATGTACACTCACACATTATAGATTGCATACTTACTTACTTATTCGAGACCTCTTCTACCATTCGGTATAGAGGTTTTACACAAGGAGCTAAGACCATTTCTTTTGCCTGAGACCATTCAGTCCCCTACTTTTTTAGAAAAAATTGGAGTTTATCCTCCCAATTGATTCTTCTTCTTCCTCGGGGTCGTTTTCCGGTCATTCTCGTCTCCATGGCTTTTTTTGGCTAAGCGGATATCCTCCATTCTACTTACGTGACCACACCATCTTAGTTGCCCTCTCTCAATTATACAGATGGCTATATATTGAAAATATATATTAACTATATATTGAAAATTCTTAAACTACCTGTCGATTAGGTAGTTATTACTTCGCATATGATATCCAGAAATTTATTCTAATTTAGCACTTGGAATAATCACTGTGAAAAATTTCAGTCTGAGTTAGAGGAGTTAGTTGTAAATCTGGTGAAGTTAGGAAGTGTAAATTAAATCAATTACTAAGTAAATTGGAAAATGAATTATTATCATTATTATTATTACAATTGAATGCAGAATTGGGGCAAGAGAAGGTGCACACCACAAAATTTATCCAAAATTAAATTATAGCAGTAATTATTTAGTAAAATGTATCTTTTAATTATATCAAATTAATTTTAAAAAGATGAATGGAAACATTGAATTTGAACTAGAGGCCATTCATATCCAATGTACATCATTTATGTTCGCTATGTAATTTAAGTGAAATAGAGGACATTGTCATTTCATAGCTATTTGCCCAGTTTTATCTTCTTACACACTAAAATATTTCAATTACAAAGTTATTACCGAAGTGGAAATCTGTAACTGTCTGAACGGGTAAAATTGGATTAATCTTAGGAAGTATTTAATGTAGGCGGCAAATTTTAGTTAGTGAATTTAATTTTTGACAAGAATATTGTATTTTTGTTTACTTACTTCCATTTTTTGTTTCATCATTGCGATGTAAATAATAGGGCTCTCTTGTTTACGTAATGCGAATAGTTAGGCAATTCTGCAGTCCCTTGTTTACGTAATGCGAATAGTTAGGCAATTCTGCAGTCCCTTGTTTACGTAATGCGAATAGTCAGGCAATTCTGCAGACGGAGTATTATTACTCCATGCATAAAGTGTTTTTTGTTTTATATTTTATGTGTATATGTATTCAATAAACATACTATTATTATTATTATTTATTATTTATTGCTAAACTTTAAAAGCTAGCATTATTCTGGCACACAACAGGAAACTGCATCAAACGATGACTAACAATCAATTGAACGACAGAGGTGAGAATATTTCTAATGCAGGTACAATGTTCTCCAATCAAATATCCTTAATTTCTCTAAAAGGTACAAATATATACTCATTATTTAATAGACAAGAAGAACGCCACTTACACAATTTCACTTGCTTACAAAATTTCCAGGAGATACGTGAATTTTGACAGGTTTAGAACCACTAACTTACACCAATATCGGCAGTTTAAAAATCTATCCAAATTAACTTACTAACTAAGCTAAAAACAAATAAAATAGAAAATAAACAAATTCAGGAGAGGAAATAAAGCTGAAAACAAAGAATATCTTAATATCAACTTGCCGTGTTAACAAACTTTGAATATAGAAGTTCATTAATTAGCTCAATAACTTAAAAATACCGTACAAAAGAAAATTATGAGGGTCTTTCAATGAATAAAAAGACTGAAAAGAACGGATAAGCGAGGAATATATAAGTTGGTATCCCTGCCATCAGTTTAAAACAGCTGTTTGACCACTGTTTCAATATATATATAAAGCCTCTATGATGCCACATTCAACGATGACAAGACCTCTGAAAATCTACACTTTGAAAGAACAGTGTTCAGTGATTGGATTTCTAGTTTCTGGAATGGGTGAAACCATTTCTAATGTACTTCCCAAAGCTTGCGGTTAAGTTGTATGAATTGTGTGAATTTGTACAAGTGAGTTGAACAATTCAAAAGCAACTTAACAACCCGAATTGTGCCAGAAGAACAATCGAGATTTCAACTCATATCACTTGAACCTCACATTGATGCTATTAGTTTTCAAGAAGGCAGCAGGCAAGTCTACGATAAAAGAAAGAAGTCTGCAATCCTGGAAAAGCGATATGGTTTGAAGAGGGAAGGACCACTTACTGAGCAAAAATATAAGCTGGGAGTACTGACCAAATCCGCTTTAGAGCGTGAATCTCCTTTCAGATTTTTGTGTAGTCCCCTCAAGAAGAGTTAATGTGGTGCCAAGATGCAACGAAGTAGTAACAAATGCGCAATTCATCTGGCTCAAATCTGAAGAAATTGTGTTTTTTTTTTATTGGTGGCATAAAAAGCCTAATAAAGAGATGGGACAATTATAGATAGATAGATAGATAGATAGATAGATAGATAGTAGATAGATAGATAGATAGATAGATAGATATAATAGATAGATAGATAATATAGATAATAGATAGATAGATAGATAGATAGATAGATAGATGATAGATAGATAGATAGATAGATAGATAGATAGATAGATAGATAGATAGATGATGATAGATAGATTTTTTTATTAAAAGAAAAATACAAAACATAAAAGAATCTTGTATGTCAAATTAAACTTATATAGCAATGGACAAGGTCCGTCTGCCAGGTTGACTCTAATTATTTACATTTACTAAGCTAAAAACAAATAAAATAGAAAATAAACAAATACAGAAGAGGAAATAAAGCTGAAAACAAAGAATATTTTAATAATTAAATTCAGCAACCATGAATTGTCGGTAACGCCAAGCTACTATAATGTACCTGTACAGATTGTACCAGTTTTGACCGTTTAGGTAACTTATAAAGTCATCAAATGTTAACACATTTTTACATAACCAATGTTTTCTAAATTCAGTTAACACTGGACAGCGACATATGAAATGGTAAGTATCTTCATACACACCCATGTTACATAATGAACAGTTCCCGCTCCGATCTGTACACCATGGTTAGAAATTCAAGTTAAATAACTGGCCTCTTATTTTCAAAATAGTTTTAATTAGGTGCATCTTATTATTTACTAAATAACTTTGATGGCCTAGTTCGAAATTTAAATGTTTATACAAACTATGAAATTGTGAGGTGGCAACTTTATGCATTAATTCCTTCTTGTGGGCAACCTCGACTACCCCTAGCACCGCACTAGACCATCTTTTAAAGTCTTCACAATTAGTATAATTCACCAGCATACTGCCATTCAATTTTGTAAAATTGAATGGGACAATTATATAAATATATTAGGCATTATATTGAAAAATAGATAAATTGTAATATTCATCTAAATAATAGCGATATTAGAACAATTAATTGTCTCTTTGTTTATTGAATCCTCACTACAACCCTGGCCATTCCACAAAAATAAAACAAAACACTGATAATGAATAGTTCATTAGCATTTATATTTGTATAAAACTAAGAGAGAAGGTAAAGCTGTCTTCTATGTTTATATAAAGTTCGTGGCAATCTTATTCAGCTTTGGCGTTTCAATGAAGCCACCTTCAAAAGATCTGCTTCATTCCAAATCCACGCGTAGAAATAACATTCTCTTATTCACTGTCAGCTTTAGGGAGAAACTGGTTTTCTGTTTTTAGATGAAACTCAATGAAATCCTAATCTGCCCTTGCTTTATATATATATATATATATATAAAATACCTTATTATTATTATTATTATATATATATATAACACCTTATTATATATTTTTATATATATATTTTTAAATCAATTTACATTATTATATAAATTATATAATTTTAACGACTAGATAATATGAAATATTTTGTTAATTTTCTTAAAACAATAGGAAAACTCTTTGTTGAATATGTGGATGGATTTGCAATGATGGATAACATCTGGTATATTATCCGTCGTAGCATGCATATTTCTTTTATTCCTGACCAGTTTCGGATTTGCATACATCGTCTGAGTAAATTTGTCAAGTTCGTGCACTTCGAGCGTTTCTTTGGTAACGATCAAACACACAGGAAACAGAGAAATTAGGCTTACAATGTACAATAAGATTTCTACTATCTGGTGGAAGTTAAGGGTAACTAAAACATTTACTACAAATACCTACTTTCATGAAAATTTGTCATTCTGATTCTTGAGCAGTAAAACAAAATCATCACCTGTTTTCCTCACCAGTTTATATTTATTTTTAATTTTTTCAAACAACATTAATTAATTTTTCTATAAACATTAATTTATTTTTGGACGCTGTAATACTAGTAAAGGATAAAAACGTTAATTAAAATATAAATCTAGAAGTTAAAAGTAGTAATTAGCTTTTATTTACAGATTACAACGAACTGTGTAAATTTATTTTCCACAAAAACTAACGGTCTCTATGTAAATGGAGCTATATATATATATATATATATAAACACCTTATCAATTATGCAGAGCAAAAACAAATTACATGAATTCAAATAAATTAATTTATAAAGGTGAGTTTAAATTTTTAAGTAAGGTTCAAAATTAAATTATATAAATAAGTCACTTTTAAAAATTAGCTAAAATGAACTATATCCTAAATTAGATCTGAGTCCCAATAAAAACCAGCTTGCTAATTAGTTGCTTAAATTTTTTAATAGAAATATTATGTATACATTTTATGTAAAAGACCTGATATTAAGATAATAATCAGTTTGATACTGAATCTCTGACAGCAGCGTTATGTTAGTAGATAACATGCCAGTCATTATCTCATAACAAACAATGTGTTGTATTAACATTTAATTATTTTTCCATAAATAAACTAACATACTATAGTAATCCGTCAGTATTACATTATTTAATTAAAAAGTACTATAGTTAAAAACAAAAATTGCTACACCTTTAATTCGGTTTTTAATAAAGAAAGGAAGATAATACTCCTTAATTGAAAATGTTCTTTAACATTCGAGATGTAAAATATATCCACGAAAAACTCAAATTAAATCCAGAATACAAAGAACAGATGCATTTATTAAGTGCAATGATTTTTTTTTTTTTTGTTTAAGGCGCGTCAACATCCATGGTCTTTGGTGCCCGGAGACTTCTCAGTGCACTTCCGGCCCGCGGAGAGTGTTCTCTCATTACAGACAACAGTGTCCGACATCGGACAGTGAGTTGTAGAGGCTCCTAGAAAGAAAATAATCTAAGGGCAGCAAAGCTGGACTCGAACCCGGGTCCACCGCGTGGAAGTCCAGTGCGCTAACCACTGAGCTAATCCCTTCCCTAGTTTTCAGTTAAAAAAGTTTCCATGAAGGGAAAATTTATTTAAGGAAAGTCCGGTGGTGGGGGTGGGGGAGCAGTATGTCTAAACTCCCCTTTTGGTCTGCTAGTACGCTGTAATACAAATCTTCTAAGGTCAAATCTTCAAGTGATAAATTTTATAGTTAGTGTACCAAATTTTATTGAAATTCGTCGAAAATTGAAAAAACAGTTCGTAAAAGTGCACTTCCGGAATTTTCTTAAAACTCGGAATTTGGTCATCTATTTATTTCTAATTAATTTTGTTTGGATGATAGAATTGTATAATCAACTACGATAGCAATTTAGAGAAAGCTGTAACCCCACCCCTCCCCTAAAAGTGCCCTTAAATGAATTTTCCCAAGGAAATATTTAAAATAAAAGTGTATATCTTGCATGTTTAGTTATATACGAAGTTTCACAAAAAAAATCGTCGGCGCCATTTTTGAAAAATCTCAAAAACGTAAAAAAAACAACTTGTAAAGTGGGTACTTCCGGTTGAGGAATTTGACAGAAACGTACTGTCAGATCCCATGGTGATACCTAAACGGAATATCAAGTTTCAGCATTCTACGGTTTTTCGTTTTTGAGCTATGCTGTTCACATACACACACCACACACACACACACACACACACACACAACACACACAGACCATTTGCTAAAAACAACTTTTTGGACTAAGGGGACCTCAAAACGGATATTTCCGGTGAAAACTCAATATCGAAAATTACTAGGAATAAGAGAAAGTAAAAAACGGTTAACCGGAAGGTCTTGAGTAATAGTATTTTCTCGAAAACAGTGTTTGACTTAATGCACATATGACGTGGTTCTATCCATTTTTATTTTTGAAACATGTTTAAAATAAATGTGAATTTGTTGGAGATGTTTGGGAGCAATGAAATATTAGGCCTCTCTTCTAAAAAGCTCTATTCCATGAAAATCTTCAATCCTACAATATTAACGTTTGTAAGGTATGTAGCAACAATCCCACGGTTGAAGAAAAACTCATCAATGATCACCACAACGAGAGCAGCAGTAAGTGAAAGTCGTTTGAGTGTTTCAAGCTGTTTTGTCGTTCACAAGTTTTCCATAGAATAATTAATACAAGTGAATGAACGAGTTTAGGATTACCTGTATTACATTATGTATTTAGCTGGGAGCTAATGTTAAATAAAGGGATTTATCAAACAGTAGGAAGATCATCCATCCCACACAGCCGCCCAGAGTTTAACTTGAGAGCTTCAAGATCTGTGCAGATAGCTGGATAACAGTTTACTTCCCTAACAGCACCGTTAAAGTTTTGTTTGGCATTCCAGCCAATATATATATTTATATATGTATAATATAGTATTATATACAACCCCACTATGTAATATTTACATAATATTAAGTTAAGAAATATTTCTGCTAATATGTTTCAATATAAATTATACTTATAATTACTATTATGCGTGTGCATAATAATATTACAGTGTAATTATTTATATATTATTATTACATATTAAATATTATTATGCATTATAATATTACAATCATTTGGCAAAAAAAAAACAAAAAACAAGTGTATGTTAACTGATTCTGCTTTGTACAAGTCTATATTATCACAATGTATATAGTAGTAAAGTTTTTGTTATACCGAAAAAGGCGTAAAAAAATGGATGTACACTGTGTATATTGATCAAATATGGTACTGTAAGAACTTTATACTGTTGCCCTAGCAAAGAGTATGGTAGCGTGAAAGAGAGTGACAGACTGAACTGGCAGAGTGACGATGTACGATGTCTTCTTCACATAGACTTGAATGATGTGGTTTAAATGAGAGTGAGTTGAGAATAGTGCGACTTTTTATATTGTTTCTAAACTTTCCTATTACTCTTTAACCTTTCCTTCCAGTATCTTAGGATGGTTAGGCAAATGGATTACTTTGTTGCTATGGCCAAAAACTAAACCGTTTGTGGTAGAAAGACAAGTCACGTCTTATGAGATGTATGAACTGAGAATTTAGAGGACTAATATGTTAGGGCTTATATGTTGCAGGCACGCTATAATACGTCACGGCGATCCATTACATTATCAAGTGATGCTGAGAATGGGCGAACGTCTGAAGCAGGTGATCGTGAAAGGAAAAAAGTCTTTAATTTCAACTGTTCAATTATTACCGAAAGTACGAGCTTTAAGATTCTTGAGTAAGAAAAAAATATGAGCGCGCGCGCGCGCGCGCGCGTGTGTGTGTGAACAAAATCTCTACAAAACGAAAATTCACTGGAAGTTACAACTCGGTATTCCATTTAAGTACTGCTACAGGATTGAACAAGAAGGTTTTTATCCAAAATCCATCAAGCAAAACCGCTTTATTTTTGGGGGGAGGCCACTTTCACAAAACTGATTCTAAACGATTTTCTTCAAGGTCGTATATTGTATGGCATTTTTTGTTCTATTATTTTTCATTGAAACATTCCTCTAGAAAAAATAAATTGATGTTTTGAGGCGGACGATGAAGTCTTCCACTGATATACCATTTCGAAATCGAGTACGGTTCTAACTGAATTTAAGATACGGAGGACAATTATATGTTTCAAACATTGTAAAATCTAAAGAAAATTATCAGAGATATTTTCCGCGATAAAACCAGTTTTTTTTTTGTGGTCATCGACCGGGTTGGAGCGTTCACCCATCATCAGGATATTTTGTTAAAAGAGAGAGGATAAGACAGACTTGCACAGAGCAAAATCAGTTTATTCACTTGATCCATGCTCACCACTCTACATTATAACTCGCCCCGAAAACCTTAATATAGATTTAATAAAGTTTAATAACTGTTTATGGCCGCGCCAGGGTCGCTTCATAGAAAGTTTCTTTTTTAACAAACAAAAAATTCACCTTCAAATTTTTATTATTTAGTACACATTAGCAAGCTGAATCAGATAACTGCAAGGTATATTATATATTAAAGATTTTTATTCGTATTTCTTTATAACCAGATTGGAGCTGAATGCAAAATTTTCCCTTTAAAAGGATTTTTAAATCTGTAATTTTAAGACAAAACTAGTTTTTCTGAGTATAACTAGCTCATGAAGAATAAGAGTCTTTTTGTTTTATCTAAAAATAGTTTACGAGAAGGTTATTATTGCTAATTAAATTAGAACTTATACAAGACTGTGTAATTAATTAAAATTGAAATAGAACATCTTAAAGGCGTGGGTTAAAGATGGTTAAAGGCGCTAAGTTAAATCGTTAGCGATACTCCTATCTTGGATTTATATTATATTAATTAATCATAAAAACAGTCCTCCCACAAATGGAGAAAGTTGGGCGTAAAGTCTCAAATAGGCAAAATGATATTGCAAGATAAAATTTTTCGAACAATAAGGAAAAAATAAGAAAAAGGAAAACCAAAAAAAAAAAAATCACACAGAACTGAAGAAAATGGATGACAAATATCTTTTATCTGCGGAACAATAATTGATGTATCACCGGGTAAAAAGGAATCGTAGATATCTTGTGTAGATACACTCGTTATATCATCCATCAATACAGTGTACAGCAAAAAAAATAGTGTGGTCGTATTGAGGTGTTATTGAATTGTGATCACCTAATAAATTACATCATAGCCTCCGTACACCAACCACATTAGCGACTCTATCGCCAGACCGCGCTAGCTCCCAGCCCAGCTAAATGGGCTTTTAAATTTAATAACACTATCTACATCAACATAAAGATTAACTAATTTAAAATGTAAATTACCTAAACTGAAAATTTATGAAATTCATCAATATTAAAACACCCATCGATTTTTAAATTATTTAGGGTTAGTTAATTTTCTTACAACAGCTTTAAATTAACTAACAAAATTAAGAATTTATACAGTAGAGCACCGATTATAGTAACTGATTGTGATTTGAGTAAATCATGTGTCTTAACACTATTGCTAATCTTAAACCTTGAACCCTTGAAGCCATAAACCATAAACAAAAATATCTGTTGTGAAACAACTATCCGTCTTTCTTCTCACTGCAATTAATACCACTACGCAGTTTGCCATATTTTCTGTAAACACAAAATGTTTATTCAAAAGTTAGATATTTGCACTGACGATGGAAGAATTTTCGAAACCGGTCAGGAACAAAATGAACATGCGTGCTACGACGTATAAAATACCAGATGTTATCCACAATTGCGGTCAATCCACAAATTCAATGAATATAACCACTTATATTGTTCTCCATGAATCTAATCAGATTCCATCATAATATTACAATAACTACAAGCATAGTAGTGTTGGGGGTAAAAGGCAGTGGTAATTGAATGAAGGTACATTGTAGCCTAGAAAATAACGTCTAGTGTAATGTTGTGGTGTGGATGTGTGTAGGTAGCTTGTGGCGTGAGCGTTTTAGCGAAAAGGGCTTGTATGTATATACGGTTAAGAGAGAAGTATTAGTAATAATTAAGAGATCACACTGCTTTTATAAATACATATATTATTCTTTAAGCAAGTTTAAGTATATAACAATATCACACTGAATCTTAATAAAATAACGTTTATCTAGAATAAAGGCAATATCTATCATTGGCACTGAGCAATTCCTGAAGTAGTCTGGCTTTGGAAGCAGAATTGCGACTTAGTTGTTTGAAGGCTAAGTGCAGACTCTCTTCTTTGGAATTGCTCTCTCTCTCGCGGGGGAATTCTCTTATACAAAAGAGTTACCCTAACGGGATTTTGTGCCTTTGTTTAATGATCCGAATTTACAGCACCTGACAGTAAAATACACTCTTTTTGAAGTTAAATTCACAGCACTAAGATAATTATAAAATATTAACAAAAATACAATTTTGGATACTATAAAATATTCCAAACTCTAAACTATTATTTTTCGATTTCGTCCTTCCACTACACTAGAATACCAAATAATGATTTAGATTCTCCAAAACCTCAATCAATTAATTATTTCGGAATAAATGTTTCAATTAAAATAATTTTATATGTATAAGCACATCAAGTTAAATCAAAATTAATGGAGACAGTACAAAAAATCCTCGAATAGTCGCACTTCCAGATTACCGATTTTCTAAAAATTCTAGAAAGCTTTCAATGTACCTTAAGAGTAGTAGAATCATACATTTTACTGGAAGTGGCCTTCAGTTTCGAAAACTTAACGTTACTGCTCTCCAGAGCCCTCTAACAACCAATTTTCATTGAAAAATATTTCAAATAAAAGTGATGCGTAGTTATTAGTAGAAAGTATAAACCAAAAAAAAAAAAAATCGTTAGAACATTTCCGAGAATATTGAGAAAAACTGATAACTGAACATAAGAAGTCAGTGATAATACAAGTCCGAATGATGGACTTTGAAATGTTGTTGGTGTGATGTGTGTGTGTAGTTGTAGTTTGTAGTATGTGTAGCACGAGCGGTTTTGTAAAGGGCTTGTGTGTATGTATGTTTTAAAGAGAGAGAAGTATTAGAAATAAGCAAGAGATCACCACTGTTTTTAAAATAAATATATTATTCTCTAAATGAATTTAAATACTTTACAATAACACAGTAATATGCTTATTAAATCAATTACTCATAATGATAAGATACTTAATTAAATGATAAACTCTTATAGCTGGCACTGAATTTACGAGATCGATTCCTGATACAAATGTTCTGGTTCAATGTCAGGTCTGGTTCAATTCAGACTGGTCTGGTTGAGTGCAGAATTTAGACTGTTTCAAGAATGTTCTGCTCTAGCGGGGGCAGAAAACAGTTGGCCAAGTGGCATTTGTCTTACCCTAACCGATTCTTGTCCCTTTTGTCTCGTCAATAGCACTGACCTTAAATTATAAGTACCTGACTCTAAAATACACTATTTCTGAAGGTAAATTCACTATTTATTGATGGTGCCTAAACAACACTATTGTTGGTGGTGCCTGAACAAAATTTGAAGTTTGGGCTTACTGTGATTCTTCGTTATTTTTTTGAGATATTTTATCCGCATTCACGTACACAGACACACAATATATATACCCACATTTACACATAGAACATTCCTTAGAAATTATTGTTATTTTTTGTACACCGAAAACCGTAAAACTTGCATTTCCTCAGTAAACATAATTTCAGAATTTCGGTGGTAGCAGTCGTTTCTTTTGTAGAATAAAAGAAAACAGAAAAACAATTGTATAATCTTTCAGGCTTCCGCGGCCATGCCATAGAAAGCACTCAGGTCACTGTTGAGACCGTGTCAGGGTTTTACCAACGTTTTGCCCATATTGCAATAGGCTTGTTTAGTGTATTATTGACATTATTACAAAAGGCAACACTGGCTAGAAACAGAGAGAATAGGATAGAACATCCAGTGGTGAGGCGGGGCTTAAATTCCATCTCCATTTTGAAAATTACTGTGATTATGGGCGGAGATTAAGTTTTTCTTGCAAGCATATGATTGGCAACTGATCTAACATCAATCGTATTCAAACGTGCCGTCAGGATAGCCAAACTATTAGAGTTGCCAAGATAGAAAATTGTCTTCGGCAAGCGTTGAACAAAACTGCTACAAGTATAAGCAAATGATTAATCTCTTCTTTAAGCCCAAACAGCCAAATCGTGTAAGGAAACTAGAAAACTAACAGAAATGCTCGCAATGCACAATATAAGAATCATTTATGGAACGGACAGAAAAAAATTCCCTAATGTTTCCACAGTTTTAAGACAAATTTCCACTATAAAAATGTATAATATTCCTGGTGAATAAGATTCCTTGGAGCTGTGGTAAAAAATATATAGGACAGACTAAAAGGCCAGTCACAACGCACCTTAAAGAACATTACAAAATGAAAAAATCTGCACTTGCAAAACATTTGTCTAAAACTGGGCACGCAATAAATATTGAAGACACCAAAGTCCTTGCCCAAGTAAACAATTATCACGAACGTATCGTCCGAGAGGCAGTGGAAATTGAGAACGAGGAAAACTCCTTAAATAGGACTCTGAACAGAACATGGCTCCCCCTACTCAGGGAAAGGAGTGAAACACTAATTAACGGTTTTCTAGAGGAAAACTATGGTACAACATTAGCAGAAGGGCAATAGGTAGAAGAATTAGTCCTTGTCATCCAACAGCCAATCATATTCATGGGAGAGAAAATTAAGCCCCGCCCATTACTTTAAACAATGGTAGAAGAAGTTAAACCCCATCCCTCCATATTACCCACACTCCTATTTCTTGCCTGTTTTGCTTTAATATTAGAGTCAACACGACCCTGAAGAAGCCTTTTGCAATATGGGCGAAATGTTAACAAACCAGTGACGCGGTGTCAATCTGAACAGCTAAATATTGTGCAAAAAAAATGGTATTTTTTTTTAGATAACTACATCTCCACTAACAATGATGAATGGTTTATTTCGTCTACTAAGAAATAGGTCACCTATATTTTAATTGCAATGATATGCTATCAAGGGAAATTAACGTCAGGCTATACTGCTTAGCAATAAATGAGTCAATTTGTTCGTGTCTAACCAAGATGTACTGTATTATTAGGCAGTACATTCATACCCTATAATCACTTATATTGTTCTCCATAAATCTAATCAGATTCCATCATAATACTACAATAACTACAATACCAATCTACCACCACCTCTGTACGATCATTCCTGAAGATTAATTGAAATCACCGGATAATTATCAACTTTAAGCAATAGCTAACATTATTAAAATTTGAATATTGATTCTGATGAAGGAAGTGAATAAGTAATAAACCGTTTTATGAGTCATTAAGTCATTAAATTTTAATAAATAATAATTATCTGTTATGTATATCTTTCTATCTTCTATCATCTCTCTGTTTTTGAAGAAGTTACTGAATGGAGGTACTGCACGGAGCTACTTACTGACATTCCACTTTTCATGTGCCATCTCAAAGATTGCGTGGATCATTATCCTTGATTGTAATTTTTCCGTAATACTCATTTATTTGCTAACAGCGACGTTATTACAAGAATTTGCAAGGAATAGAAAGATTAAGTTGTCGATGATGTTCATTTTCACATGTCGATTGCATTGTTCAGGAAATATTTTAATTGTTATGGGTAAACTGTTTAAATTTTATTTTATTCTCTGAATATATTACATTGCTATTATTGCTCTGACTTCAAACATTATTGGCTCTTGCCGTTGATACAATGCAGATAAATAAACACATATAAACTTCGCTAAAGGGAAGGGATTAGCTCAGTGGTAGCGCGCTGGACTAGCAACGCGAAGATCATGGGTTCGAATCCAGCCGTGCTACCCTTAGATTTTCTCTTCCTAGGAGTCCCTACAGCTCACTGTCCGGTGATGGACAGTGTTGTCTGTAACGGGAGAACACTGTCCGGAGGCCGGCAGTGCACTGAGAAGGCTCCGGGCGCAAATAACCACAGATGTTGAGACGCCTTAAATTAATAAAAAATAAAAAAAAAAAGACCTTCGCTAATTCGCAAAATATATTTCTTTCTTGTATTGCGGACCCTATAAACATATATTTCCGGTGAAAACTTAATTTCGTAAATCAACTCGATCATTGTACCTACTTCCTCGTAAAATACTACAAGAAAACAAATTTGATTACAATAAATTATATATACATTATTTTGTATGTGTTTGTGTATGTGTGCTGAGTGGAAGCGATAAGAGAGTTTGAGAAAGAACCTTTCTTGTTGGAGTTTACGATGGAGTTTATAAGCCGACAAGTGTATGTATGTATTTATGTATGTGTTCACCAGGCTAATAGCGACCTAGATGGCCACTCGACTCTCCAAGTGTCTTACTGCTGGTGTTTTATTGAAAGCAATGACCCTCCACCCTGGATCTGGCACACCAACCAGCAATAGCCGGTAAAATAAATGACAGCGGCTATACAGGTCTACCAACCGTAACTTTCCACAACCACTATCATCCTCTTACTGCTACCAACTACAAACTTCTATATTTCTTTGCTATACGTAAATTTCGTAGTAGTATATTTCCATTTGTACAGGTCGATTGTCCGGTTGGCTACTAAATCGATTTATTAACTGAGGTTTTTCGTATTTCATACATTTAACGATATAAAATATTTATGTTTTAACAGATTGGTTAGTCTCCCTCTCTCTCTCTCTCTCTCTCTCTCTCTCTCACTCACTCACTCACTCTCTCTCTGTTTTACTACAAAAACACATCTAAACCAACAAAAAACAGTATATCTACTGTGAATCATTAAACACAACTTTTTCAATTTATTTTTTTATTAAGGTGCGTAAATATCAGGGACATTAGCGCTCGGACCCTTGTCAATGCATTGTTGGTCAGTGTTCTCTCACTACAGATAACACTGTCCATTACCGGACAGCTAGCATTCCTAAAAAAAAAAGTTTTTTTCTTAGGAAGATAATATTTAAGGGATACGGACTCGAACGCGAAGGCTTGGCCACCGCTTGGGAATCCAGCGTGCTACCACTGAATGCTAAACCGTTCCTATTGTTTACTAAAACAAATTTTCTTCGAACAAGTATGTTTTAATTTAATGTTTAGTTGCCTTCAATAGGGACCATGGATGGGTATTATATGATAGCCAGCTCAGCTATAGCTACCACTAGATCAATATTTCACATAAAACTAATAGGTTTGTCTGTCTAACGTAGCCAATGTAAGAAGAAAATTATTAAATTTGGATTTCGGTTGACGTTTTTTGACTGAAACTTTAGTGCTGATAAATAAAATGGAATGTCAAACCTGCGATTTTTGCTTTTTTGTTTTTGAGTTATTATGTTCACACCATAATGTTCCCAATTCAGTCTGAAATTATTCTCTGAAATCATTCTTTTCCGTATCTCAAAACATGTAATATTCCTGAGAAAGATAGTTGGTATCTTGTTGGAAAACAAATAAAACATGGAATGATAATAAAGCAACTCGATGAGATAAGTATGAGAGACTGGAGAGGAAAATCAGCTAATACGTATGTAGAGAATATATTAGCTGACTCTTATCCAGTAGGAGAAAAAGCGAAAATCATCTCGGAGGCAAAGAGAAAGGAAAGAACACCCAAATGCGTACAATAATTTCACTGGTTGAGTGTAACGGGATGTTCGGTCTGCTGTACTGGAAAATGTCAATGTTTTTCCGCAACAGCTTATTTTATGGTCATCTCATTAGTTCATTATAGTCACAGGCAATGTCGACTAGCACAGAAAGGAAAGTCAGTAAAACACATTGAACTTGGTTTCTTAGACACGAGAGAGGAAAATGTTATACTTCTTAGTATTACAGCGCCATTGACATCGCACTTTTTATCCAAAGAAATGTATCAAAGTACAGCGTTATGTACTGCGCATCTGACCAGCTCTTGATAGCTCTTGGCATGACTATTTTTTGTATAAAAATGAATTACATTCAAAATCTAAATCCGCCTTGAACGCTTCGAAAAGAAAACAACATCTCATACCACACTTAACCTAAAAGTCTTAAAGCAACAAAATCTCTAATATTAGCTTACCAGCCTACAGTATCAAGAAGTTATCTTCGGCTGATGGTCTTACTAGACACTATCTCAATCTCTACTCTTTATTGAATACTTTTCCTTCCAAGTAAAACGGTAAATGAAAGCTGTGTGCATACTATTTAACTATCTTTATTCCATTTAACTATTATGTCTATCTTCTTTCATGCTTCTGCTGCCAATGTGATAACTACATTTAGGTCTTCGGAATGAGATCCGGCAATGGTTTGTTATAAACCGACTTTTCGTCTATATTATGATCGGCTTCTTCAGGATAGTGTCAACTAAAAACTGTGTGCGTGTTGTTTTAGCTTTAGAGGTGACACTACTCTGAAGAAGCCTATCGTAATATGGGAGAAATGTCGGTTTATAACAAACCACAGACGCGATCTCAACCCGAAGACGTAAGTGTTTTAAGTGCTAATTTTAACATCCGAATATCATCAATATTTCTATACCATTAATCAATGTTTCGCTTTCTGATGATAGGCATAATGCCCGGAAAAGCGGTCGTTACTAGATGAACATAAATTAAGTAGAATATTGTGGAAATAAGTTTCTCAAGATAATAAAGTTATTATGGTCTACAAAGTTATGGGTTATGATTTATTTCAGTATTCTTAATAAGAAATATATTTCCGCTGTTAAGTTAATCTCCAAAAGAAATTTCTAATCCGACCTATAAACTTGAAACCGAAATAATTTATGTTGGTACATTATTTTTGTGTCAGATTCGCCATCTGCAGGGAGTCTCAAATATGCTTGAATACATGAACATATTTTATTATAGTAGAAATTAAAGTACACTGTAAAAAGAAAAAGTAACACTTTTGCAAGCTCACAATAATTTAATCATAATGTTATTAAAACGTTTTGTTAAAAAAATGGTATTCGTTCAAGGGTGCACGTAATTATGCGCGTGTGTGTGTATGTATGTATGTGTGTGTGAGAGAGAGAGAGTTTGAATAGGTACATGTGTAAAATAAAATAAAAAGATTATTATTTTGCTGTCGCCAAAAGGGTTAAAATCATTTCCTGTTAAGTTGGTGTGTTATCGCTAATAAAACCTTGTATGAATTATCATTGATTAGCCAGCACGCTAATTCTTTGTCCTCAACAGTAACAAAACATGCAATCTAGAAAGCACAGTCAATAGTCCGCTCTAATAATCATAGGTTTGAATGTAATTTCCCTTGTCAGCTGATTTGTTTTCATTTTCTTTTTTTATCAAATATCCATATTAACTTGAATTTTTTTTTTTTTATTGGTAAAATTAAAAAATGCTTTTTTCTTTATACTTTCTCTTAAAGCTGTAAGAGAAACTAATGCGAGTGTGCCAAGTTTTCAAAATTGTGTTTTTATCAGTAATCACATATTTTGAGTTTCCTAAGTGCGGAAAAAATATTTTTTGTAAATATTCGGTTTAATGTAAGGATTTGTAGATGTAAAAAAATATCTCAAAACCGAATAATTGAAGAAGCTAAGTAAATATCGTCTCATGAGATGCAAAATTTTCGGTCAGTCTGTAAGTAAAAACGTCGATTGATAAATCGGGAGTGTCACTTTATTTAATGTTTTTATTTACTTATTTTCAATTTTTCGCCGTTTCATTGTGAGATTTTTGATCAGTATCTTCAAATCAGATTCGCTCGCGATAATTATTATTATTATTATTATTATTTGTCTGTAGGGAGGGACCAAACACTATGCTATCCAAAGCCCCACTGGACCCATATAGCTACCCCAAGAAAAACAACACAAACCGGGTCTAGAACAAACATCCAGGCCCGGGTCTAATCCATCTAAGATTCACCGCAGTCCGAACAAATCGGACAATAACCTTAAGGGAAAATAGTCTAAGCTCTTCCACAGACATCCTGTTCCGACCAAAGGTCCTGAACCTAATTTCCTCACAACCCAGGCAATCTGTCATAAGATGGATAGGTGTATCCTCCTCTGTCTCACAGACTGTTCTAAATGGATCCGGCATAACCCCATTACGTAGAGATGTCTTCTTAAACCACAATATCCAGTAACGGATCCAACCAGATGCCTGAGAGAGCTCCGTGAAAGACAAAGCAACGCCTCACTAATAGCCCTGTCCGGACCCCCGATGAGCATTTTGGACTGCCGACAACCATAAGTCATCCATAAGAGCTCATCTATAAGGATGAATGCTGTGAAGCTATCCATGACTGGAAGCTTGACAGACATGTGCCAGATGTCACGTCAATAGCAGGCTCGGGACCAATGAAAGGAAGAGAGGCGCCTAATTTGGAAAACTTATTCCCAAAAATTCCCATATGAGCTGGCGATAATTACTGGTTAATTTTATCAAATTTCATCTTTCTGAAATTCTCCGTTTTTGAGATAATTTTACACAGCAGATACACATCTGAAAAACACATACACAACACATAAATAGATTGAAAAGACTGGTTCTGGACTACTTTTTGCACAACATGGCGACCGTTCCCCTCTTCTCCTCCACACCCCCTCTCAACCAGTAAGAGGTGATAAGTTTTTTTTCCATAAATCAGCAAAATTGAACTTTCAACCTGATCATCAGAGAGGGATTAGCTAAATGGTTAGTGCGTTGGACTCCCACGCGGAGGTCCCGGGTTCGAGTCCAGTGCTACCCTTAGATTGTTTCTTCCTAAGAGCCTCTACTGCTCGCTGTTCGGTAATGGACTGTGTTGTCTGCAGCGAGAGAATACTGTGCGGAGGTCGGCAGTGCACTGAGAAGGCTCCGGGCGCTAATGACCATAGATGTTGACGCGCCTTAAATTTAAAAATTAAAAAAAAAAAAACTATAATGCATACCATCCAGGCAGAGGGTAAGTTGGAAGAAGTAGATTTCATCAGATTCTTATACCTCACCCACCATACTTCTCCCAGCTCTCTACTTCTTCTCCCGCATCTCTCCTCACTGGGACGTGAAGAGAGAATCTGCCCCAGGTACTCCAGGTACAGGGTTCACTGATCTTTTGCGAGAGTGTGTATCATGTGCGTTTGTATTTTTCCATTCTTACATAAATCATTAATCATTAAATTAGTATGTGTACTAATATTTTGCAATTTCAAATCTGTTAAAAAAATACCGTATTATTACAGAGTAAGAGCAAGAGTTGTGCTACTTTTTTCCAAAAAATCGAATTCTGTCTCTCCCCTCCCTTATAGGAAACGCGTTTAAACATCACAATCGGAAACTAAAACAAAGAGTTCGATAAAATTTGTTGAGATAATTTACAGAAAGTTCTTCTTTTTCAATTTCCCGCGATTTTCGCTCAAAAATGGCTCCAAAGTTTTTTTTTTTTAATGCCCAACTGTAACTATATATATTTAGATCTAATAAATCTATTACAAGTAGTTTTTGGAGTAAAAATAATTTTTGACCTATTTCTTAAATGTATGGTTCCACCATCCTTATGATACGAGTATTAAGGATTCTAAAAATTTTTAGTATAATCCAAAAATATAACTTTTAGCCTATGAAATTTGAATAAATATTGTAAATCAAACAGTGACATAATAAGTGAAACTCGTATGGATTTTGCGCACCATATTTTACATTTTTCAGGTGAATGAAAGGTGGCAGCTCGCGAAATTCTGAAAGGGAGCGTAAATTTCTAAACTCATTCATTTAAACAAAAGAATTTGCTATCTGATTTTTTTTAAACAAGAACCAAATTTGCTGTTCGTTCTATCTTAAATTTCCTCCAAAACGTCGGTAAGAAATGATGAATTAATAATAGAGATGTGAAAGTGGTCTCAAAGAAATTTATAACCAGTGAGTCATCCTGAAGGAAATTTGAATTGACAAACAAACAGAAGTGTGAACATGTTGAAGGATAAAAAAGGAGGAATTGAAAAATTAAATAATTATATAACACATTTTTCAAAAAAATAAACGTTTCCATTGCTAAATCTGGTTAGATTTTACTAATTAAGTGATACCTTCCACTGTTAATAATTAGCTAACCTAACTTTCAATGAAATTTTGTAGTACAAGGTTTAATTAACGTGTTATAACATCATCTAATTGATGACGCAAAAGTTTATCATTAACGTTTGTGTGTTTAAAGAAGGGAAATAATGGAAATATTTTGGTAATTAAATTAACTTTGGCTCTGACCACCGAACTCCCTTGTTTGAAATTCATTGCAATTTCACACTGTAGATTGTGCTGTAGACCCTCTCGAAATAGACACACACACACACACATACACACACACACACATAACCCCTCTTCGTGGAGTTGGGTGTTTATATGGCGTGTATTCAACAGGGACAAAACCAGGCTCTGCAACACATTGGAAATTGAACAGCAATTACCAAACCATAAGGCCGGAGAACATTTGTAATTAGTATAATTGCTAATAGTAAGGTAATTGGAAAAGTGTGCCATTTAATTAAATCGGTGGATTTGTAAAAAAACAGAAAGCCATTAATTTATACCGTCTTGGTGGATCAATAAAACCATTTTACATGGATATTATATATCTAGACTATTTGTTTTTTAATCGTAATAAGTTTTAATTTTACCAACAGCCTAAAAAAGCAAAACTCCCAAAACAAACTACTTAAATGCCATACTTTGTCGAAGAGCTGCTAGGAAACGCAAGCGCATTCTACCCTCTTCTTACAAACTCATTGTCAAATCCGTTGTCTACGAATGACTCTTTAAAGTAATTCAAGGCACTTCTCTCAGTCTTCTATTCATCCTCTTGGCGTACCACAAGGAAGTGCCTCATCTCTACTGCCTATTCTTTCCATACACTTGCCCAAAGCATCTATTTACACCTTTGCTGACGTCCCTGCAATTTTTCCATACATACTGATTCCCATCCTAACAGTTCGCTCTCGACAAAGCTATTCTTTAGAACCTTGGTTTCAGAAATGGCGAATAAAATTCAATCCACATAAATCATAGATACACAATCTTAATAATAAAGCAAAAAAATGTTGCACCTGTCTATTTCTATAGCTCACCTGTTCCCCAAGCAGGCCATGTGCGGTATCTTGGACTGTACGGACAGAAGTTACTTGGTACCCCCACAGAACTAAATAAAATATACAAAACTCCTAAAGAGACAAAATCTCTTTATCCTCCACAGCATTTCTTTCTAATCCTCGCAGACGGCTGGAGCACAATAATATTTCTAATCAGCTCATTTACTTATTGTTCCTTTTAGAGCAATTTTAAATATTCAATATCTTTATACATATGTTTCAATAACAATAAGCTAAACCTTCAATTTTTTTCATTTTGTCAGCATTTCTCATTAAATGTGTTACCACCAATGATTCGTCAATGATTATTTACTTTTACAGCATTACGAGAGAGTGCGGCGATCGTGTCAAAATTTCGAAAGTAAATATCCACCCGTAGTTCACATTCTGAGGTTTTCTACATTCAAAAATGTGAATCTTTTTTTAGGGAGGAGGGGAATTTATCTGTGTGTGTGCATGTTGTGAAGTGTACATATTGTATGTTGTGTGTACGTATGTGAACAGCTATATGTATGTATATATGACAGTCTTAAGACTCTATTAAGTTCGAACCTGACATTCTATCCAGGAAACACTATTACATAACGTAATAAAATTCTAAGGCAAATGATCAGAATACGTCAAATAGAAGTGCGCTCTTACTGAAGTTGTTACTGTCATATTTTTTTTCTTTTTACGATTTTCAACAAAATAGCTCCAATGTTTTCCTTTAAATTTCACATATTAACTGCACCCAATAAGTTTTTCATTTTCAATGTAAAGATTGTCAATCAATGAATTGATTTTTTCAGAAAAAATATATTTAGACGTCTTCTGCAACTTAAAGCTTCCCCATATAGAATCATTTTATTGCAATGCACAAAGCACACACCTGCATAATATCAATATCTTTTAAATGCATTTCTGGAAATCAAAATATGAAGAAAATCGATTAACCAGATTCTAGCAATGAAGGAAAATCTGAAACCTGTAAGAATTAAGGAAAAGAAGGAAGCTTTGATGGACACAATCTCCGATATGTTGAATTCGATATGTTTAGATTAAGCTGTGTTTAAATAATGTACAAAAACAATAATATTAATAATTATAGCAACAACCAATACACTAAATTGTGATATGACTAAAGTGTGATGCCGCCTCCAGTTAACTGTGACAGCTGGGGCTGACTGACACCAGTATTAGTATGGTGTACAGATTTTGGTTGGAATCCTCTTAGCGGACCGACTTGTCCTCTCGGCCGATATCGTCTGCACCCATTTGATAACAATCCTTCTGCTAAAAACTGACCGTCTTTCTCCGCTACTAAACTTCTATATAACAATAAATTTAGATTCCTCAGTATGATATACAGTCTATATTTTACGTTCACTATAAGAATTATATTATTACAATCATAAATTACTAGGATTGCTGGATTTTTAAAACAAAAATCTTGAATTTCTTATTTTTCATAACAAAAAACATCTGATTGGATGACATAAACAGAAACTCTCCTATTTTCACAGAGGGACAAACTTCCTTTAAATCAAAATATTTTAAATATTAATTATTCATCACGTGATGAAATTACAGTTTGTAAAACTGTACTGGCTGGGATTATTGAAGAAATCAGAAACGTCACAGCTCGACACAGAATTTTCTTAAAAACAATTTTCAGAAAAATTATTTTTTTTTTTTAAATCTGCTGTGAATAATTCACACGAAATTCTCTTACAATTAATAGAATTTAATCAAGGAATTTTTTTTTAAATTGTAACGTTACAATTATATACTGGAGTGGCCTTATGTAGCTGTATGTCACTGGATGTCCAAATCAACAAAGCTTGAAAAAATTTAAATTCAAATTAAAGGACAGACACCCCCAACACCCCCCTCTGATATTAATGTATTCAGAAAAAAGTTTACTGCCACTAAAATATTTAAGTAGCGGTTGCCCCTTATTTTGTTTATCTAAACCCGCTATGCATGGGTGCATTACGAGTTTGAAAATTTAGTATACCCCTAAAATATTAAATGCGGCTATAGAAGTCAGGTGAGGTTATTTTTCTTATAAAGTGCTATTTCCGTTTATTATGAATTCTATCATCTAAATAATGTTTTCCTTTAAAGTGCTATCGTAATTGATTATACAATACTATCATCTAAACAAAATTAGATTGCCAAACTTACGAGTTTCAAGAAAATTAGTAATCCAGAAGTGCGTTTTACTGAATAGTTTTTTCAGTTTTTGCAATTTGCTTCATAAAAACATCGACAAATTTCATTAAATTTGGTACATTTAACTATAAAATTTACAATTATTTAAACTGCAGTAAGAGAAAGTTGTGTAAGTGTTTCACTCCAATTTTTTTTTTTTTTTTTAGAAAAATGCCTTTAATAAAATAGGGTAAAATTTAAAGTTTTTGGTTTTCAAAAAAGATATAAAATGCGTCATTAAAAGACAATGACTGTTTTGAGGGCTAGGTGAGGTAAGGTGGAGAGGTAATTACTAAACTTTGATTAATACAACTTGGCTCTCCAGCGCACAAAGTTCTCCTGACTTCTCCAGGCACACCGCCTCCAACCTCCAGCGGCCATCCTTCTCACTCTCTCTAGTAAGACCCGCTTATAGAACCCATTTTACTACTGTTCAACAATAATTATAAATTTACCCAACTCACTAAAACTATTTACTTTACATAATTTTTATGTACTCATCAATTAAATATTCATTTTTATTATAAATAAAATGAAAAATAAATGAACGCAGAACAAAGAAATAAAAAACTAAAACATAATATTAAATTAAGTTTTTTTTTTATTTTTATGCAATCGCCAATAGTAATTGCTATGATGCTGACCTAGTCACTATAACCGAATAGTACAATTACCGATGGTATTGCAGCTGAATATTACATAATATCGTCATTTGTTTCTGTGGTAATAGGAAAATAATTTCAGGCTACCTTCTATATGGACAAAATTTCCTAAGAACTCCTTACTGCGACTGAAACTATGAGAGACTTGGAGTTACCTGAGCCAAGACCTTTCTTTTAGCGCCCTATTCGGGTAGAACAGCAAAAATGTTTTATGAACTTTGTTCTTGTATTGTAATGATCCCAGAGCGGGTTCGTGGTTTATAATTTATATCCAGAAATATGCTTATGTTGAGCGGGGTTCCATACGCGGGTCATTTTAACGGAATCCTGAGGAAGTTGGTTCAGGGAATAGCTAAGGAAGCTGGGCTTAGAACGCGATAGTATCTGCAGATTCTGTGAGGAGATGGAAGAGACTCCAATATAACAAATCCTCCTGACAAATTGCGATGCTATCATTCAGAAAAGGTTTTGGAGCATGGAAGCCTCCTTTATAGATCCTCTCTAGAACCTCCCAGATTTTATCTTGTATTAAAATATATTTTCAACTTTTATTTAACCTTTTCATAATTTAATATATGTAAATTAAATATATATTCATAAATTAAATATTTAACTCGCTGCGCGCTTGTAAATATTATTATCATCTCGTTCAATATATGATTTTGAGGTTGAGAAATTATTTTACTCACTGTTTGAAAAATAACTATTGCGCTAGAAGTTTAAATAAAGGCAAGTAAAAATGACTCAATAAAGAAACCTGATGACCATAATGGCAATATTATTTAAAAACTGATTATAAAGCAAGATTAATTGAATAATTAGAGATTAATTGAATATTTTTAATTGAACATGAGCAATCAGCTGTTTATTATAATAAAAAAAAATCGCTCATTAATTTCGAATATATTAAAATTAAATTATAATTTTAATAACAGATAAAATAATAATAAACATTATCCATTTTGGCAAACAATCCAGTAATGGATACGGTCACATTGTGTAGGTAAACTCTGGGGCTGATTTCTGCCAAGTTGAAGCTAACGAACACTACAAGTCTAACTTTAGTAATGTGTATTTACGTTGTGTAAAAGTGAGTTTAGTTTGGATGAAATGCGCGCTTCAGCTGCCTTACATACGAACTTTGTTAATGAAGCTCTAACAGCGTGCCCCACTACGCTATACTTTAATACCTCGTTAGTTACTATGGTTTCCATTTCAACCTCTATTCATGCATTCGCATTTAAGGATTTGAAAATTTTAGTTAAAGAAAATCTCCATCATAAAAATATAGATATTTTTTATTATCACTAATTTTAGATTTAATTATCTTTGGAATCCATTTTTATGTAATAATTTTCATAAAATAAATATATATATATATAAAACAGTCTTTCTCTTGATATACAGAGGGAGTAGTGAAATGTCATCTTGTCAAATTTTCCAAATTGTGTTTTCACCGGAAATCCATATATGGAAGTGCATTGTGTATACGAAAAAGGTTTTTCTGCGTAATGCACTGTGTTGTCTTTCCGTCTTAACAGAATATCACAAAAAATGAAAAATCAAAGTAAGAACAAACTTGATATTCCCCACAGACACCACCATCACTACCGATATATAAAACCAAGATTTAGCGCAAAATCTGGCATAACATATTTTTTGTTTTTTAAAGTTTTTTTTTTTTTTGTATATCTTTTTATTTGAAATTTACAACTGTGCAACATAACGCACAACAAGTAAATATGTTGAGAAGAAGTATAAATTGACGTGCAGTTAACGTGAATGTTGGTCACCCAGTGGTGGTCAACATTAATTCAAGTGATCTTGTGGCCATCGGCGCCTGAGCCGTCAGAGCGGATGTCCGGGAAGTGATCGGGAAGAAAGGTGTTGTACTTTGAGGGTTCGGATGCGATGTGAGCTTTTCATGGAACTTGATATAACGGGATTTAGCAAGGTCTGCTACGAATGGAACTTTGACATCAGTATGTAGAGTTAGGTTTGAAACATAGAAAGGAGCGTTAGTTATTCGGCGAAGAATTAAAGTTTATTGCAATTTACTGCAAAGCGAAGCCAAAAATTTGCTTCAGACTTTGTATATTTTAAGTGCTATCAATTTTATTTAAAGTAATGTCAGTTTTTCATATCATATTTTTACTTTGTCTTACTTCTGGAGAGAAAACATTGTGAATGGGTCAAGTTGTTAACAATTGAATGTTCACTGCCAAATTCCTTTGATATGTGAAATTTAGTGTATGAAAATAATCCTTTTTGCAAATGTACTGTACGTTGTGTGTTTGTTAACAAAGTATCTCTGAAACGAAAAATGGTTTTTTTCTCCTTCAATGATTTATTTGCAACTGTACAATAGATACAATAAGCAAATGTGGTGAATGTTTACATGACATGAATGACATGCGAAGAAAATACTCAGTGATATTACTGCATAGCGTTGGGAAAAATCGTAGGAAGCACAACCTTGTTAAGCACAAAAAGTTAAGCTTTCCTCTGAAGTGCCAATTCAATGCAATGTATGTTTCGACAAGTTTCATATAATATATTCAAGTATATTTAAGAGCATTGCTAGAATTCCAAATTTGAAGAATATAGGTTAACCGGAAGTACGACTTTACAGAACAGATGTTTGTATTCATGGAATTTTCTCTAAAACGGCTACAACGATTTTCTTAACACTTGGAATGCAAACTGCACAAATATAAACGAGGGCTTTAATATGAAAAATTCTGAAAAAATCGATTTTGAAGATTGTTCTGAGTATCTGTGACATGTAAAATTGAATTTTTTTTCCTTCTTTTATATATATAAATAAATTCAAGGCGCGGCATTATCTAAGGTCATTAGTGTCCGGAGCCTTCTCAGTACACTTAGAGGCTACTAAGAAGAAAAAATCTAAGGGCAGCACAGCTAGAATAGATCCCAGGATCTCCACGTAAGAGTCCAGTGCGTAGATGAACATAATTGTACAGTTTTATTACAAACTTCATGTTATTTATATTAGTCACAAATGCTATGTTTACTCTTTCGCTGACCTAAATAAACATTTTTATAATTCAAACCTAAAAACACTACGACCTAATTAGGTCGAAACGTTCTGTTCCTGTGAATGAATAAATTAAACTTTAAAAAACAAGAATCGAGTTACCTCTGATCTACTCTTGGCAATAAGAATCTCCTTATAAATAAATCTTGTAGTAGATCTTAGACAATTTTTGTTTTTTCACTTTTTCTGTAAGCCACAGCTTTAGCGGCTTCCTGTAAAATTGGTGTACCAGCTACCGTTATAGGCCAACCACTTTTATTTTAATTGTTTTTCAGAGAAAGCCTTTTTTTAGAGGTTTGAAATTGATAAAATATTAACTAATAACCCCACTAAACGATATGACGATAGTAAAATTGCATAGGGAAGAAATTTTGACCATTGAGAGTTGGTGAAAGTAAAAGCATTGTTTCAGACTAGCTTTTCCTTTGGTTTTCTTTTCTTTATTTAAGATATGACCTGCAGTTGCTTCTCAGATTTGCCGCCAGATCCATCACTAACCTTTTCATTTTCTCATACCGCCTAGGTGTGAAACATTGTGTCTCCTTGGGAATAACAAGACTTGTCCAACCAATTTCCTGAGTATGTTTAACCACTCAGAAACTAATCTATAAGATCTAATTCAACATTTATAACTAGATAAATTTATGATTACATTAATCAGCCATTGATATTAATAAAGCAATCAAGGCCGGCAAACAATAGCAACAGTGACCTGTGATTATATCATGCGCAGATCTGAAGGTGTGTTTTCGTACAGGAGGGGGGCAGAACCACTATTTATTAAAGCACTAGTTATCATATATTTAATGTCGCCAGCATGGGTCATTTTTATTAACTCCACACTAGGATTGGTGTACTTAATAAAATATTATCACTGGATTACAATACTGAATTTCTAGATATCAGTTTTTGCCAGTTACAAATAGATTTATGAATAAATATTTAATGAATAAAAATTTAATCAAATTATTATATAAACTAGATAAATCTAGCTATCAACTGCTGATTAGATCGCCACAAAATGTCATCCAATATTACGTAATATTGCAGATATTTGAATTCAATTTATTTTACATTAAGGTAAATCTAGTTATAAACATTAAAAGGTTGACTAAACAGTTTCTATAAACATGGTGTTTATATACAAAATCTGGTGCGAAACGATCACACAACTTATATTTTACTGCAATAAAAACAAACTTCTTTCAGACTTCCACAGCCATTCGCATGAAAAACACATAGGCTTTTGGGTTGATATCGCATTAGTGGTTTCTTATAAACCGACGTATCGCCCATAGTAATATGACTTTCTTCAGGATAGTGACGTCATATATGGCAATATAGCACTGGCAAGAAACAGGATGGGTAGAACAATTGAACATTTCTTACGAACGTGCGTGAGAGAAGCATCTTAATATTATAATATAAATTGTAAAACTTGTATCTTCTACTAGAGATTACAGTGTACTTTGTAAGGGGCAAGCTTAAGGTTGCTCCCAACGATTCCAAGGAATCAATTTTCCTGACAAAATAAGAGGAAGTGAAAATGTTAAAATAAAAGTGATAGGCCATATGTGTGTAGGTAGTTTACTAGGTTTAAGGCAGGTTAAAATGCTAGTTAGGTACTAGGTTAGTATATAAGTATACTAGGTACTAGAGGTGCACAATGGGTCAGTAGTGGCCTAATTGCTGAACCTCCCTACGAAGCCCCCGAGTTCTAGGTCAGATTAGATTAGTACCAGGTTTAAAGAAAATCGTTGGAACCATTTCCGAGAAACTCGGGAGAAATGAAAAAAAACAGCAAAAATTACAGCATTTCCGATGGACGGATATTTTGGCCAAGTCGTACTCTCTGATCGTGTGGTCATTCGGAAACGAAATATTGAGGTACCAGCAACTAATGACTGGTAGTCATTATGGTTGCAGCAATTCGCATAGATAACACACACACGAACACACACACAAACACACACACTCACACTCACACATACGTGTATATATATATTTATATAAGCCACTATTTTTTTTTTGTTTATCCTCTTATTAGGAGTAAGAAAAAATAATTTCTTTTTAAAATCTCAGCCAGATTAAAATTGTTATACTCATATTTTAAAGTTTATTATAAAACAAGATTTAATACAAAATAAGAACTTTGGCCAATTTAAGAATTTCTCAAATAGAAGCAATTTGAAAAATCTTTGAAAATTAAGGAAGTGGATTAGGCAGTGGTCAGTGTGATGGACTCCCACGCGGAGGTCTCGGGTTCAAGCCCAGTGCTGGCCTTAGATTTTTTCTTCCTAGGGATTTTTTCCACCTCTCTGTTCGGCGATGGAAGTTTTGTGTGTAGCGAGAGAACACTGCCAATGACCATAGATGTTGATGCGGATTAAATTAAAAAAAAAAAGTGGGTAGATCTGTTTGGAATATTCTGGTAGGCTGTTAACATGTGACAGCATTTAATCTGGCATTTTGTCTCTATTTTAGAGTGGGTACGTGTTAATGAATACGGAGATTCTGTTTCATTTTTTCTTTTAATGTATTTTATCAACCTAAATGTATTGTATCAAAGTAAATGGGCTGGCAACCACTTTCTACCAACATTTTCACGTCCTGTTCTGTAACTAATAAAATATTAATATTATTATGTAATATGAAATTTCGTTTCATTTTCATTAATTTTAATCAAAATAACTAAAATAATAATAATAATAAAATAAACTAACCTGTTACCATTATTATAATAAAGTTGTTGTTATAATAGATTTGACAAACTTACAGGCTAAGTTAGTATAAAGTCTCAGACAAGTCTGCAATATAATATGGTAGATGGGTAGAACAGAAATGAAGTTATTATAATTCTAGGGTAAATTAGAGAAATTTCGTTTGTTTAGCCAAACTACTAACTAGCCACTAATGAGGTAAACCTATATTTAAACAAGTTGTGAAACTCTTCTAAATTCTAAATAATATGCGCTCAAATTTAACGCAAAAACTTTAATTGAACAGCCACACATTTCGCACAATTTCTTGTGAATAATGTGTATTTCCCTTTTTGCTTCTAATTAAGTTTATCTGAACCTAAAAATAAATAATTAATTTTTCATCTAATCAACTTTCACTGACTGCTAGTAAGAGGATGTATTGCGATGCCAAATTTTCGAAATCATATTTTCATAGGCTTTTAGAAAATTAGTGTCTGTGTAAGTGTATACACATGGTCAGCATAACTCTAAAAAGAGAATAATCGCAAAAACTTTCTCACTTGATATACTTCAAAGCCATAAGGTCAATCCCTAGGGAGCCATAAGGTCAATCCCTAGGGAGCCATAAGGTTTTGATCAAAATCGGTCGACCGGAAGTGACAATTTACTGAATGGATTTTTCAGTTTTTTTTTGCAATTTTCTCCAAAACAGGTGCAACGATTTTTGTTTTCTTTTGTAAAGTTTGCATATTAACTACAAACATTTAGATATAATACTTTTATTTGAAATATTTTTCTAGAATAAATTCATTTTAGGGGTGCTGTGGAGTGAAGAGTGAAAAATCTAAGGGCAGCACTGGACTTGAACCCGGGACCTCCGCGTGGGAGTCCATCACGCTGACCACTGACTAATCCCTTCCTTGTACTACCCACTTCTCTAACGGTCTACCATATTCAAAATGATTTTTCAAATTGCTTCTATTTGAGAAAGTCTTAAATTGGCCAAAGTTCTTATTTTGTATTAAATCTTGTTTTTTAATAAACTTTAAAATACGAGTGTAACAATTTTAATCTGGCTGAGATTTTAAAAAGAAATTATTTTTTCTTACTCCAGGTGAAGAAAGTGGAGTGTTAGGTGTCCCTCTTCTGTGCCACTTCATGATGTTCGGTACTATTCTTAAAGCTATTCAATATTAATGAGAATTAAATGTGTTGCCATTCCGACTTTGAAGAAAATAGGTTGCCGGATATACCACTTTACTGCGCGTTTCTTTTTTTTTAATTTTCTGCGTTTTCTCCATAGACGCCAAGGGTTTCATTAAACTTGGTTCCATCTATGTACTGGATGTATCCCTTTTATTTGAAAATTGAGTTGGAAATGGAGGTAGGAAGTCCGATTTCCCATAAAGTGTCATTTTATTATGTTTAGCATTTCGCACCAAAGATAATTAAACAATTAGTAATCATTACAAGTTCGAAACATTCTCGTGTGAAACACACACACGACTTTCTCTTACCGCAATTCAGAGAAATGACAAATTTTCTTACACTTTTAATTTCTGATGTTATTATGGAGAAAATACAGAAAACTGAAACACCTGTTCAGTAAAGACACGCTTCCGGTCAACCGATTTTCCTCAAACTGGAATTTTTGCAACAATAATAATAATAACAACAGTCTTTATTAAAATATTTTAACAATACATCGGCATATAATAAATCCTGATTAGACATATTTATGGTCGTATGACCGTCTGAGGAAGTTGTTGTAAATAAATTAGATTGCAATATAAAAAGTATCAATCCATAGATCCAAAATACTAAAAAATACAGTAACAAGCAAAATCTAGGATATAGTATGAACATACATCTGGTGACAATAGACCATACAATTAAACAATATAAAATTAAATAAATAAAAATACAATTAAATAAAAATACAGATATACGTGTCAAAAATAGAGTGGGATTTGATTGCACATTAGTAATTAAATTCAATCACCAGGCTCTATCTGTAAGACGAGGACTGTTTACAATAAGATACCAGGCTCAACCATTTCCTTTCATTAGATAATATATCTATAAATCCATCAACATCCAACTGGTCTGTGTTAAAATGTGCAAGCCTAAAAGGTTTCAAAATAGGGCACACGCCTACAAAATGAAAGACATCCTCTTTACCGTATCTGTAATTATTTAGGTGCAAGAGTTAGCCCCTGCATTTTATAATCCAGCTAGTGGCTACAGCATCAAGGTTGCACTTTAAAACACAGACCTTAGTATTCACAGTTTTATATAAGAGATGATTGCGGCTGGTTTATACTTTAGAATGGTATTCTATCATCAGTACTTCCCTAACTCTTTAAACTATCTGCTTAGGTTTAATATCCACATTAAACATTTCATCCATAGAGATATTATACTTCTGACAAAAACATTCCCATTCTTTATACATACACATTCTTTTCCTAATCATTTCTTTGATTAATATTTGAGGATATCTTTCTGGCGGTAAATTAATGCATCTGCGGATATATTTTAGGTGAAGAAGGACAGTATATACACATGAAGGTGCCATGTCACTTTCTAAATAAATTATGAAATCCGGTGTATTACAAGGCAAATTAAAATTTTTTTTAATAAAGTATTTGAATAAAGCCTCCACTCTCTCAAATCTAGATATACCCCAAATTTGCGCGCCATAGCAGATAATTGCCCGAGATACGGCATTATAGATTTGAAGTTTCGAATCTAAAGGAATCCTTTTGTTCTGTATAATCGTATTGGAAGTGTTGAGGGCAAATTACGCGTTTGAAACTCTCTCCTTGAAATTACTCACGAGGGACAGGCAGGACGATGAGTTATCCCGAGATACCTGTAATTAGACACAACCTCAATCCTCTCACCCTTATACCACCACATTTTACGTCTAGCAGGTCGGCCGCCGTTTCTTTGCAACATATTTAATTCTGATTAATATATATGGATGAATCTTACTATAATTGAAATACCAATTTACAGGAAAACATAATCCCAATACCCCTCAGAACTCTCCTTAATAAATTTTCCCAAAGAAACGTTTCAAATATAAGTTCTAGATCTTTGTAGTTGTAGTTAATACCCATAGTTTACAGAAAATCTTTGGAGCCGTTTCCGAGAAAATCTCAAAAACTGAAAAATCCATTTAGTAAACTCCACTTCCGATCAATCAGGGGGATGAAGTCAGTCGCCTACTAGTGGTGTCTCCTGTTATCACTAAACAACTGACACCTGTCGCCATAGCATCAGCTCAAGCACTCATAGCGACAGCATGAACCGGCCACTAAACCGGCCATGCAACCGGCCTTTCTCAAGGCCACGACAAACCTCTGCTCAAGATTTTATTTTGGAATGCAGATGGGCTAACTCATGACAAGTTTACAGAACATAAACATATTATAGTGAGTAATGATATTGATATATATGGCATTGAAGAAGCAGGAGCCTCAACTGACGAAATTAATTTCTTTCAATTGGTGGGTTACCAAACGTATGTATTAAGGAGGTCCAGGCAAGTGGCATCTGGATTAATTGTAGCAGCCAAATCTTCCTTACCTTCAATAAGAAAAGAGATGCAAGAGAACAGAAGCGACAAGCTGAAAGTGCCGGAATTAGAAGTCATTAAAGCAGGAATCTACCGACGCCTTGGTTGGAAGCACAATGGGGTTTCCAGGTGTGTATTAAGGGGAGACTTGAATGCCCCCTCCACCCTATGAAGCTATGAACAAACTAGCGCTACAGGGCGAATTGTTAAAGATTTTATTAATTCCAACCCAGTTTTTTCTTGAAATGACTACAATAGCCCTACCTTCTTGTCATATGGAGGACACACCTCTCACCCTGATGTCGTCCTGGTTCACTCGACCCTTACGGATTGTATATCACATTCTCTCTTGTCATCCCCTAGTGGATTTGGACACAAAATTCTGTTGGTTACGCATAATAAATGCCATCCATATAACAAAGATGAAGAAATATGGAGAGTTAGATGGAACACGAAGAAGGCCAACTGGAAAAAGTTCAGACAGGAAGCTGAGATAAATTTAGGGCCAGAATTAGTAGATAGCAATGTAGATCGAAGTCTGAAGCACATTATGGATGTGATTCTTATATGCGCCAAAAAGCCAATTCCTCACGGTAAAATTAAAAATTACTCTCCATTCTGGAATGACGAACCTAAGAACCTTAAACAATCCAATATTCAGAGTAACAAAGCTTCTGACCAAGGAAAGAGATATTGCTAAGTATTTTTGTGATCATTATGCAAAAGTTAGCAATTTTGGGATTAATAAGGAAAACAAGAAATTTAGAGTAAAATGTTACCTTACATGCCCTTCTGAAGGAGAAGCAAAGCTATTCTTTAATGAATTTGATAAACATGAACTGGAGAGAGCACTAAATATGAATAAGAAAGGCAAGAGTGCAGTCCTAGATAATACGATGCCTGAATTTCTTAATAATTTAGGAGTAAAGGCATGGGCTACCCTTCTGAAATTTATGAATTTAACCTGAAGAACGAACCTCCCTTCTGAATGGCGAAAGCTGAGATTATTCTGATTCCCAAAAAAGGAAGGAGCAGAACACACCTGAAGACCAGTTGCCCTGACAAGCGTTATCTGCAAGACATTCGAAAGGATGGTTCTGGGGAGATGACAGCAATATTTTGAGAATAATAGTCTCCTGTCGCGGAATCAAGTTGGGTTCACAAAACATCGAAACACCACTGAACAAGTACTACGTCTCTCTCAAGAAATTAAAGATTGCTTTCTTAGATAACAAAGTACCTTAGCGGTTTTTGTAGACTTTCGAACTGCCTTTGATAGAGTCTGGAGAAAGGGTCCCTTAGGAAAACTCCTGAATAAGGGCGTGAAAGGAAGGATGTTTGAAATCATCTCATCATTTCTTGCGCAGTGATTCATCAGAGTTAGATATCATAACTCAACATTGAGCTTTAAGCAAACAGGCCAAGGTCTCCCTCATGGCTCAGTAATCAGCCCGTTCCTGTTTAAGTTGATGACGGCTGACTTAGTAGAAGAAATTCAAACAATACCCGGGATACAAGCATTGCTTTACGCGGATGATCTCATGATCTGGGCAACAAGTAGATGTATTAAATCTTTGCAACAGAAACTAACACGCGGACTTGAAGTATTGGCTAGTTGGTCTGAAAGGAACAAAATGCAGGTGAACCCCCTAAAGACCGAATATGAGCTTTTCACCCTCTCCACCATACAACATGATGTGTCGTTGGTATTCAAAGAGGAATGTTTGAGGCGGACTAAGGAAGCAGTCTATCTAGGCATTAAAATGGATCGTAAGCTGAATTGGATTAAGCAAACGGAAAACCTGGCAAATAAAGGCTAAAAACGCTTAGATTTATTGAGAAGAATAACATGCACTAAGTGTGGTACGTCTCAGGATGTGCTAATCCAGGCATACAAGTCATATGTGAGACCTGTAATGGAGTATGGCACCGAACTTATTGCTACAACATCGGGATCAACTTTAAAGAAGCTAGATATCACCCAGAACCAAGCGCTGAGAATTATCACTGGTGCCCCAAAGTCCACGCCTATAGCAGCAATGAAATGCAATCAGGCATCGAACCATTAAGTCTTAGGAGAGATATGGCAGTGCTAAAAACCAGTGAGCGATTAAAGCGTACTGGTATAAGGTACTGGGACAATTATAGGCAACCGCCTTAAAGGTTAAAGTCTCAAAAGAATTTTTTATCGACTGCCGAGGAGTTATCTTCTAATTATTCTGTCCCAAAAACAGAGCGATAGATGTTTCCAAATGTTCAAGTGGCGGGACAAAAATAACTCGCCGAAGGAATATACTGCACCTTATTAGAGAGGTGAAAAAAGGAGATACTGCTGACTACGAATTAAAGGCCCTAGCCTTAGAAACCATTTCTTAAAGGTACCCCAAAAATATTTGGATGCATATTTATTCGGATGGGTCAGCATTGGATGCTGTCTCCAACACGGGCGCGGGAGTCTATTCCTCAGTTTTTAGTTTGGCCGAACCGATAGGAAGGGTTGCCGCCAATTTCGATGGGGAAGTTAGAGCGGTTCTTTTAGCCCTAAAACAAATACCTCACTTAAAGTTAAACAAGGTAGTCTTATTTATAGACACGCAGGCGACGATAAACGCATTAACTACCTGGGCAGAGACCGAATCGTATGACGTTATAGAATGTCGTAATACCATTAACGACCTAAGTAGTAGTTTTACAGTGGATCCCTAGCCATTGCGACATAAAGGGAAACGAGGAAGCGGACAGACTAGCCAAGTCAGCGACAGGTATGACCCACTCGGAGGGATCAATTTCATTTGAAACGACTGAGCGACTTCTCCGTGCAAGTGTGAAAAAGAAAACAAAATTAACATGAGATAAAGTCAAAGGGCTAGCGTTGGGCGATCCTCCGTCAGAGCGTATTGCCTGAGAAGTATGTCTACAGACAGTAATATATCTGTAATAATTTAATTCTGCACTTGCGGGGAATTATTATTGGGCTGTAGAATAGTGGAAATGTTTTCCCTGGAGGGTAAAGAAAACAGGCGAGAATTGCGGAAAAGTGCAAGCAATACTTTTCCGGACATGACTTTAATAACCGGACATGACTACCTACAAGCACATTTATATAAAACTGGGTTAGTCGTTAATCCGGATTGTGATCCTACGGGGCAGAGCACATGACTGGAGATCATCTCTTCGAGTGCGAGGCCCTTGCTGATTTAAATACACCAACTAATGACGAGCTCACAGCAAAAGCCAAGATATATTGGGCTGCTAGACGTCGAATGGCGGAATGTCAACTATGGCATTGGAAAAACCTTCCGATCAATCAATTTTCCTAAACTCAGAATTTTGGCAAGATATTTAATTCTGATTAATTAGTTACATAGTTGATAGAATCACTTAATAAATTAAAGTAACCACTTTAGAGGAAAACATAACACTACATAAAGCTAACGTTGATCGATTTTGATCAAAACCTTATTGTCGCTAGCACCTAAACTAAATATCAAGTTTGAACTTTCTGCGATTTCCAGGTTTTGAGTTATGCTGACCACACACACCAATTTCTAAAAACCTCTTTTTCGAACTAAGGGAGCTCGGAACTTCTATATCCGATGCAAACTCGATATCAAACATTTGACACGATCTCAATACTCCCTCTTACTAGGAGAAAGAATAAAGAAACCAATAGTAAATTGGTAAATTGCATAAGAGAAAGTCGTGTGACTGTTTCCACACTGGATTTTATTTTATTGTTTCTGTTTATTACGAAGCGAATTCTCTAAATGAAATGTACCCACAGTTCTTTGAGAGAAATCCCTCTTTTCAGGTCGTTGAGAAAAGACCCTCTAGTCTAAAAATCCGCTTAAAAATCAATATATGTTATATCTAAGTAAAAACTAATTCTTTAATTTTTCGGACACTTTTAGCACGCAATAACTTTGAAATATTGCACTTCCGGTCACACGTCCACGTGATTTTATTCATTTTGCCTAAGAAATGAATCCCTGAAAGTGACCATTTTACCTGAAAACACCAACGATATTTATTTAAAGATAGGTTTTTCTCATTGATCTCAAAGTTCCTTTTATATCATCGCCCCTTACTAATTTTTCCAGGCTGCTCAATCGCTGAAAACTCTTAATGTTACATATTTGAAATGGAAGCACACACTCTGCTTGTTTCACTTCATACGGGTCTTCTCAACAGTTTCTAGAAGATAAGGAAGGGATTGCAAAAGGATTACGGAAAAGTTTATACTTTACCACACCACTGCTGAAATAGTGCCAAAGTAGAACAGAAAAAGTATGTCTACAGACAGTAATATGATCTGTAATAATTTAATTCTGCACTTGCGGGGAATTATTATTGGGCTGTAGAATAGTGGAAATGTTTTCCCTGGAGGGTAAAGAAAACAGGCGAGAATTGCGGAAAAGTGCAAACAATACTTTGGTTTAACTGTAGCAATGAGCACAGTGTACCCAAGGACCTATTCAGCATCATCTGCTCCAAATACAGACACATCTTCTCATTATCTTCTTTCAACTGGCTGGCCCGTATTCAATGTCTACCTAAACTTCTATGTTACATAAAACAACTAAGTAAAGGAGAACAACCATATGAGACATACAGTGAGTGTGTATTTGTATGTATGTAATTGTGTGTTGTACTTGAGTGTGTGTGTGTGTACAGGGAAAGGAAGAAGGAGTAAAATAAAGCCGGTTCGTTTGAATCATACAACATGACTACAACAGAGTGAACGTCTGTCTGTCTATGTGTACGCACGCAGACACAGATACACACACACACACTCACACACATAGGGAGAGTGGAAATTAGCCGGAGTTTTACCCATTGACACAAAATACAAAAGGTCCCGGTATTTCTGGTAAGTCTACCATTCCCATATATTCTCCATTCTTCACTGTACGAGTATATACTGGCGGGATTTGTCTGAAGCAGAAGGAGAGCAAACAGAGAAAAACACATACATACAGAGTACACACACACGCACACACACACACACACACACACACACACACACAGTACACATATTCTTGCTGAGATGGTTGAGACTGTGTTCACTGGAAGCGCTAACACAGCTCCCAGTCTGCAATTAAATTAAGAATTCCTTAGAGTACAAAGTACAGAGAAGTTTGTCGTTTTATTAACAGTGTATTGTTTCACTTCAGTGTACACATACACATACACATATATTACCCAAATGTTACACACATTCTATTCAATTTACACGAAAAGATATCTCTTGAAGGTAGATAGATAAGACGTCTCTATTACAAATCAGCTAATATTGATAATTTCCCATGAAATCTAATTGAGAGATATTAAATTCACAAAGTAATAAAAATATTTACTCTTCTTGAGTAACAGGAACACACGTAACAAGACAGAGAAACAAGTTAAATCTCCAGATTGGTTGACACCCTCAGATCAGATCGTATTCCTCTAAGTCACAAATTATTGACTAAAAATTCCAAAATTAGGAATTTTTACATCATAAATTTAAGTTTCCTAAATAATATTATGTAATCTGGAGAAACCGTACAGTATACTAAACTAGTCCAGAAACATTTTGGCAGTTCATTGTTTTCAGAATTAGTTTCCATGAAGATCGACTTGTCCTGAACGAAATACCTCCGCCAAACGATTTCTGCCTTGCTACCTTTCCAATAGGAAAGCGGTTTATCACACTTCTAAGAGATCCCTTGAAGCCTGTTTTGTCAAGAGATCTACTCTTTCATTTTCTTCCATTCCGATGTGAGCTTTGACCTACTTAATCGTATCAAACTTAAAAAAACTTTTCAGGACTCCTGAAATTGGAATGGGATGATTGTCTTGGCCAAAAAATTTATAAAAAAAAATTTTAAATTGTATTGGATATTTAATAAGAAAATAAAATATCTTGGTATATGAAGTTACTTCTATTATTTTTTAGTACAAAATATTGTATATATATATATAGATATATATATATATAGAAATACAGAACTGAAATGAATATAATATTTATGAAATAAAGCGTCGTGTTATATGAGCCAAATGTTTTTTTCCCCCGGAGGAAAGAATAGAATAAATAAAGGTAAGAAGAGAGGACTAGTAGAAGCACCGTGTAAGCCGCACACTGTTGAAGGATATTGAATTAGTTGTAGTGGTAGGGAAGTTTCTTGCTAAACTCATATCGGCTAATGTTACACAACACAACAGCTTCAATTCAACTACAACTGGCTGCCTCAACTACATCGGCTCCTAAAACTACCCATACTGATCTAATTTCTTAAAACAACATTTTCACCTTAAATTTTGTTGACGGCTTAATACATCTTTTTAGACTTCATTTTTTACTTTCTCTTTTTTTTTTATTTTTTTTATTTAGAGTTTTATTTTGTATAGTTTCATTCTGAAAATAATATTGATGTTTTGATTGAAATCAGAATTTTACTTGACCATTGAAAAGCGTAACTTCGCTTTGCTCAACATCTAGTTAATAAATTTTCTTTTAAATCGATTTTTTTTCCTGATTGTTCAGTTACATTACAGCACTAACATGACGAATGAGATTTACATTCAATCTACACTAATACATTAATAGTGTTTAGGTTTCTTAATGAGTTGTAGTAAGTTTCACTAGTTAAGTGGAAACAATTGATAATAGTTTGATTTTGTATAAAATAATATATAAGAACTTTTACAGGAGGCGAGAACGCGACAAAATAACAATGTAAGCAAGAGACTTGTTGAACTAAAGAAACTTGTTTGATACGAATGAATGTATACGCTTCCTATTTATTTGAGACAGCACTCCTTCATTTGTTTGCTAATGGTAGAGTCTGGTTTAGTCTTTGTGGAGTGTCTATTATATTGTAACTTATGTCTGTGTGGGCTGTCAGTTAGTAATGCTTCATTATTTTGTGACGTATTTTTGTTATGTATCGTCCATCACAATTTCATAGACGTAGGCTCCTCTGTTTATGTTCCGTAACAATAGTGATAGTAATAGATGTGCTGCATAGTTTAATTTATGATATCTGGATGCAAGAAAAATTACCTGAAGAGTGGAAGACAGCTGTCTTGTGTCCCATTTACAAGAAGGGTGATAGGCTTAACTGTGGAAATTACAGCGGAATAGCATTGCTGCCTACAGTGTACAAAGTTCTCTCCATAGCAGTAAGTAATAGGCTGTCAACATGGGCAGAGAGGATAATCGGTGACTATGAATGCGGTTTCAGGAAAACCCGGTCAACAGTCGACCACATCTTCTCGGCCCGCCAAATGCTGGAAAAGACTTACGAGCACAATGTGGACTTGCACCACTTGTTTGTAGATTTTCAGCAAGCCTACGATTCGATTGTCAGGAAAGTAATGCTAACAGCTATGAGAAGTTTGGGAATACCTGACAAGTTAGTCAGGTTGATAAAGGTTAGCTTGAATGATCCTAACTGTAGGGTTAAGATTCAGAATTCCCTGTCAGAACAGTTTAGAGTAGCCTGCGGCCTCAGGCAGGGTGATCCAGTATCACCCATATTATTTAACCTGGTTTTGGAATTTGCTATAAGAGCTGTGAGAACCAACCCCGGAGGGCACATCTATAATAGAATGACCCAGCACCTTGCGTATGCGGATGATGTGTTACTAACAGGACGTACTGTAGGATCATTAGCTGGTATACTCGAAGAATCTGAGAATTCGTCAAAAAAGCTTGGTTTGTTTATAAACGAAAAGAAAACAAAGTACATGAAGACTTCGAGAAACCAAGCAAGAAATCCAGCTAGCGTACAACTGTTGGGACACGTCTTTCCAGGAACAGACTGTTTTAAGTATTTGGGAGCAGTCGTGACACATAAAAATGAAATAGAAGAAGAAATAAAGGCTAGGATTGCTGCAGGCAACAGGTGCTTATTTGCTCTGTCTAAAGCTCTCCGCTTTAAGGTGTTGTCACGGGATGCCAAAATAACATTATATAAAACGACCATAAAGCCGGTAGTTACATACGCGTGTGAAACCTGGGCATTAACTAAGTCATCTGAGAATGCGCTAGGGGTTTGGGAACGCAAAGTTCTGAGAAAGTTGTTTGGGGCCAAGATAGTGGAGGGACAGTGGCGCTCCAGAACGAATGCGGAATTGTACGAGCTGTATAAAAGCGACAACATAGTGGCCAGTGTAAAGCAAGCTCGTTTGAGATGGCTGAGTCATGTCGAGAGGATGGAAGAAGAGCGCCTTCCGAAAAGACTCCTGTATGGGAATCCAGGAGGTGCAAGATAGAAGGGTAGACCTCGTAAGAGATGGCTCGACGATGTCCAGGAAGACCTCTCCGCATTGGGTGTAAGAAGATGGAGAACAGAAGCGCCTGACAGAGCCGAATGGCAGAAAATTGTTAATGAGGCCCTGGTCCATTTTGGACTGTAGTGCCATAGTAGTAGTAGACTCCTCTGTAATGGTGTAAAACTTAAATATATTATTAAAAGTTTACTGTTGGAATAATATTTGTAAAAGAATCACAAAGGCTAATAAAGTTGAACTTCCAGTTGATGGATTTTGACGGAAAGCTTTGTATCAAAAACCCAGGTGATTTTTAATTGAATATCAAGTTTATGTATTCTGGCGCTATTCCTCTTTGTAGTTTTGCGTTCAAAGATAACTTACATCCATCTTCATCTAAAAAACATTATCATATTAAAAAAACATTTGATCAAATTTATTCATTAACAATTTTTAGTGAAATTCTTGAAATTAGTAAATTTGTTGAGAATGTTGTGTTATAAACTAAGCAGTTTTTTTTTTATCAGTTTGTCGAAACAATTTTCTTTAAAGTTAGTATAATTATCGATACAAGGGAAGGGAATAGCTAAGCGAAGAGCGGAGGTCCCGGGTTCGAGTCCAGCTGTGCTACCCTTAGATTTTCTCTTCCTAGGAGCCTCTATAGCTCACTGTCCGGTGATGGACGGTTTTGTCTGTATCGAGGGAACACTGTCCGGGGGCCGGCAGTGCACTGAGAAGGTTCCGGGCGCCAATTACCATAGATGTTGACGCGCCTTAAATTAAAAAAAAAATTATTGATACTATATGTATGATCTTCCTCTTAATTGAAACATTTTCCAAGATTCGAGAAATCTTTCTAGCATAGCACACTACTATTTCTTGTTTCTGATCGGTTGCAGATTTTCATTTATCTTCGAAAACCCTATAAGCGTAAACTTGTCTCCCTTCTTAGCAAACAACAGAATGGTTCCCTTAAAAAAATTCAGGTGCCTACTAATCTTCAGTAAATTTTAAAAAAATTTTAAAGTTACAACAAACGCTAATATACTTTTGAAATATTTACATAATATATAAAAAGCCAATCGAGATGTTTATTTGTCATAAAATAGTTAAAAAATTCTAAATAGACCATTCATTTGCAAGAAGAACATCTACATGACCCCATGTCCTTCTTGACACATCCTTCAATGGCCACACTGGCTAGCAGATATTCTTTCATTAAGATACTTTACTTTAATGCGATACACGATATCTTTTGTATATATTGTATAGATATTTTTAGCCCGACAAGAAAAAGACTATAAGCCTTATAACTGGTGAACGCGCCAGATTTCAAAGGATTTCGAAACCAGTAATTGGGAAACTTATCCTTAAGAAAAATAGCAGATGTTTGCTCCTCAACAAGGTGGCGAGGTGGTGCCTCATTTTTTCAACAAGATTTTAATGAAAAGTTCACCGGATCGCTAGACAGAAAGAGATAATGACCAAATTCTTTGGGCTCTCCTTCCACGTTTACCAGATATATATCACTCATGGCCTTTTCTTGAGGAGTTGTACAAAAAATAATATCGTGTATGCACATGGTTCATTTAGATGTCCATCGGGCAACGAATGGGGTCTATAAAGAAATTTATGAACTACTTGAAGCTTCATACTATTTTCTGGATATTACGTGAATATTGTAATTCCTATGTAATTTACTAAATTATTTGAAATTGACTAAAGACTTTGTAGAATCCCGCATAAGTAGTGTATATTTTTCTACCGTATCAAATCTGCCACTTTCATTTCTCTTCTGTTGCACTCTCTCCCACTCGTCTTCTGTAAGTTTCTTTATCATAACTTCTGTATAAAGGGATTATACATTCTTTTAACCTAGTTAATTAGTTAATCTTACAACTCTTTAATGATCACAAACCTTCATTACAGAATTAATGCAAAATATTAAATAATCACTTGGGAAGTATATACTTCGATTCCACGAATTTCATTATATACTGTTAAGGGAGTATTATATCTATTTTCAAACATTTTCTAAGAAAATTGACTTTAATGTCTTTATCGTGGTATTGTGAAATTAAATTTCCCTATAAATAGCCGTTTTATAATATTGTATGGTTCCATCATCACATAAGTAAGGTCAATTAAATGTATTGAAATAAAAAAAAACAACCAAAAGTTAAGAAATCCATATGTAAAAGCCTTGTTTGCAAATATTAAAAAAGATTCTGTTTGTATAACTCGTCATATTAAGAAATTACAGAATAAATTAAATAAAATGTATGGTAGGGAAGGGATTAGCTCAGTGGTATCGCGCTGGACTAGTAACGCAGAGATCCCGGGTTCGAATCCAGCCGTGCTTCCCTTAGATTTTCTCTTCCTAGGAGCCTTTACAGCTCACTGTCCGGTGATGGACAGTGTTGTCTGTAATGAGAGAACACTGTCCGGAGGCTGGCAGTGCACTGAGAAGGCTCCGGGCGCAAATGACCGTAGCTGTTGACGCGCCTTAATTACAAAAAAAAAAAGAAAAAAAAAGTAAAATAGCATCCATCTTGCAATGCTAACTTGAATATAACCATGTAGTAATAATTGAACGGGATTGCTGTAGAAATAAATGAAAGGTGCGAGCGAGTACGCGGTGCACGACATTTTGGGAAATGTGTTTTCCCATATGGTGAATTTGAGTGTGGCGCTCAGTTGTAGGATAATTGGATAAATTTGGTGATAATTAGTGGATAAAATTGCCAACTGAAACAGATAGTAAGGTGTGTGTGTGTGACTGTGTTTTGTGAAACAGTTTTATATTACCGTAAAAAGGTTTAATGAAAAAAAAAAGTGTTTATACTATGGTCATAATAAATAATTAAAATATTTCGTTATGTATTAAAATATTTTCAAATAATTACAACAAATATTAGTTATGAAAATTAATATTAAAAGTAATTAATATTAATTTACTTAGTCTTCATTTAAAACATTATTAGAATGTCTCCATTTCTTTCTTCTGCAATTATTCTGTTTCACGTTATGAATTTATGTTCTATTATTGTAGTAACTACTGTTTTACTTATCTTTCGATTTCAGTTTTTAACGCAAATACTTGTTTTGGGTCTTCAATGATGACGTTTCCAATTATGAAAAAATTATTTTTAGACAAAAGTCTGTGTGTTGGGTTTAGCGTGTTTGTAGATAATATAACACCAAAAGGGAAAATCTGAGGGAAAAGGGAATTTATATCTGATATTCCGTGTGGTGGGGTACCGATATTTGACATGAAATTTATTTTCTCTCAATATGCAGCAGTCTGAAATGTGTGGTTTTGATTATTTCGCAAAATTGTCCATCATATTTTCTAAAATACTAAACTCTGAAATATTCCGTACAGTAAACTACATTGGTCAGGGGAATAACCGTCATACTTTCAGACTTGAATGAAAACAAAACAAAAAAATATTTTTATTAATTTAACAAAATTTTCAATGTTTTCTGATAATAATAAAAACAATATGCAGCAGCTGGTGTTTTTCATAAATGTGTGGTTTTGATTATTTCATTAGCAAAATTGTCCAGCTGGCTAATGGTTGATAAAGTGATCAGACACTGAACTCACAAATTATATTTTAATAAACATGCCTACAGAGCAAGGGGGGGGACGTATGAACAGTGTAGAGTGTCTGAACGATGAGTAGTCTCGATGAGTGAAGTTGTCTGTTGTGAGTCGCATGAGGAGTAATTGACTAGTTAAAACTCTTGCTTGTTCTAACGGTGGATTAGCTAGTTTCAGCTTGTATTCAATTTCTCTTAGCCGCTAGAGACAGCTTCTAGGCGAGAGATACTCTTCCAAGTTGAACAATTCACCAATACATTATAGTGGGCGTTACACATTACTCAAGGAGTAATGCATAGTTGATAAACGCGTGTTCAAACAATCAACCATCGTCGTAATCAACCTTATTCTTTACGATGGATGAAAATCCGAAACCAGTAGAACCGACAAAATGAAGCATGCTGTGATGGATCAAATTATAGATGATACAATTCTATTTATGTAGCAAGCATTCCAAGTTTAAAGAAAATTGTTGTAACCCCCGCTTTCGAAAAAATAACCAAAATCTCAAAAATCTATTCAGTAAATTTCCACTTCCGGTTAATCGATTTCATCAATTTGGGAATTCTATGAATGCTTCAAATGTGTATTAATATTATGTAGGTGGTAAAAGCGTATATTATACTGAAGTAATACTCTAGAGGAATCCATAACGCTACTACCCCCCCCCCCTCCGGAACTGCCAATAAATCAATTTTATCGAGAAAATATTACAAATAAAACTGTATTCATTTGTGTAGATAGTATATGAAGTATGAAGAAAATGTCAGTCGGCATTTTCGAAAAAAATAATGAAAAACTAAAAAAAAAAGTCCGTGAAATCGCAATTGCGGCTGATCGATTTTGTCCCGAAATCTTCGTGTTTGATGCGGTAATAGTGCCTACATGGAATACCTCAGAATAATTGAAGAACTTTTTTTTTATATTTAGTAGACTCCAAAACATGAATTTCAAACATGATGTTGTACCTCAATTTCATAAATCGTACGATCGAAATACTTCCTCTTACTAGGAGTAAGAAAATGTAAAAAATTATCTTGACATGAAGGAAAAATAAAATTTGTGTGCCTGTTTTTTTTTTATTGTGTGTGTGAGAGTAACAAATTAAATAAGGTGGAAAATACAATAGGGGTGTTCTCTGATAATGTAGCGAAACAACTTAATCAATGCTTGGTTTGTGTTCCATTTCGTTTGTGAATAGAACTGGTTTTTATCAACGGCTGTCACTTTACACTGTTAAATATGGCCAGCTATTTCCTACAACATTTTGTAAATAGAAAATCTTATAAGTTTTTATTAAAAAAAAGAGTAAAAAACACTTGGTAAAAGTAAAAGGAGAAAACATTTCGAATTATCTTGGATAATACTGTATGGTATTTGAAAGTTGTAATAATACTGTATGGTATTAAGATAACTGAGAAACTGCTTGCGAGGCAAACCGATCCGATTTAATTATTGTCCCAAACATTTTTTCTATTCACATATTTTCCACATCAAAAATGAACCAATCGTAGAATACTTGTCTATAAATCGCTAATTTTTGTAAAATTAAGTTTAAGTTTAAACTTACATTTGGATATCGTAAAAGAATCAGACAAGAAAATTATAGGTAACTTATTTTCCCAGAAGATGCCATTTTTTCTTTTTGTAGGATTTTATTTTCCGGTTTGTTCACATTTTTTTCGAAACTATTGCAATATTTCTTAGCATAACATTTTACTGCTGAAAGAGGAAGGGTAACGATGGTTCCTGATTTTCCAAAATGAGTTTTAACTGGAATTTTCTATGCTTTGAGGTTCCTCGACTATCAAAATATCTTCTTGTTCTATTTGTCAAAAATATAACTGAAAATTGGAAAATGGACAAAGTTCCAACTTGTTTGTTATATTTCATATGATATCCAATCATATGAGAAAACATCACCCAAGATTCCCCCAGCACTCAAGAAATTTATGCTAAGAAAGTGATTCTTAAATTGACAGACAGAGAATTCCATCAAGAGTTTTAGCTCGCATATTACAACTAATAATTTCATTTCCTCTTCATAATTTGATCTCTATAGTAATTAAATCCTTTGTAATAAATTATAAATGTACATTTTAATTATAGTGGAATTAGTTCAGTCTCTAATTTATTAATTATTATCTTCTGCTATAAATCCCACTACATTTGATATTGGATTTAATAAACCACTTACTCATTCATATGGCATCGTTTTTTTATTTATTTTTTTCATTTTTTCGCAATTTTCTCGGAGAAAGATCCTTGATATTCTTTTTATTTTTTCATACGTTAAGAACATATATATTCAGGTCTATTACTTATATTTCATACATTTTTCTGAAAAAAATTGATTTTCAGAAATATTTCTGATTTAGGCTTCCTTCCAAACTGCCATTTCAATAAAATATATACATTGAAAAACTTGATAATATTCTGTTTAAATATCACCAATAGGGTCGCTGTTTCATCCAATTGGAATAGAGATTTTACTTAATTTCTCTTTTCTTTCTTTTTTTTGTGATTTTCTCGAAAACAGCACCCACAAAGGTGGGTCACTTTTATGTGAAAAATCAAAGTACCACGTTCATCAAGTGTATGGATCTGCCATATATATATATATATGTAAGGAACATAATTGTCCATTTATATTGTCCAAATTATCATTGATTAAATCAACCTTTTCATTGTTATATTATTGAACATGTAATCTGATAATGAGTAAATTGATGTGGTATATATTTTTCTATTAATAATTGCAATAAATGAAGTGGAAACTGAAAAGATAGAAGAATGCTCTCTAATATATATACCCACCCTACACACACGTCATTATTATCAAAAGGAAAATTAATTGTTAAACAATATCCATTTTAATTAAATACATTTTATCGACAATATTGATATTTTATCACCCTCCCCCCCTCCCAAAAACCTCCCATTATTAATATTATGGAGAGTATATTAATTTAATAAAATTTTAATAAAATATTAAATATACAACTGAATGGTACTTCTTTTTTTCCCGTTTCTAAATATAACATTAATCTAATTACAAATAATTTCTACCAAATTATATCAGCCCATATTAAAAAGTTATTTTTTTATATTATAAAAACTGGGGTTGTATACTTTTGACATTTTAGTGAGATGTTTAATTGGGCAAATTATATTTGATATTTTTGCATTTTAATAACCACTCATTACTTATAACTCAGCCATACTAAAACACTTGATTTTATATTTAGTCCATAATTTTATTTTATTAATTTATAATTTTCTAAAAAATAAATAAATTGGTTTAATAAATAAATAAATTGATTAAATAAGTAAAAATACTTTTGTAACTTTATCAACTTCCCATTTAATTAATAATTTAGATCAAAATTTTTTTTTTAATACACTTTAAATGAAATAAAGTTGGGATAAATTTGGTGACAAATATCTACTCCATTTGTGTAAATTATCTGTATTTAAATCTTAATCAAACAAGGACGTTACTGTCTAAGTAGGACGTTACTGTCTAAGTAGGACGTTACTGTCTAAGTAGGACGTTACTGTCTAAGTAGGACGTTACTGTCTAAGTAGGACGTTACTGTCTAAGTAGGACGTTACTGTCTAAGTAGGACGTTACTGTCTAAGTAGGACGTTACTGTCTAAGTAGTTTATCTTCAACCTACGAAAAAAAGAAAAACATACTTTTCTTATTATTTTCATTGTTTGAGACATTTATATTAAAGGGTGCATTCATATTGTTTTTATATAAAGTATTACTATTGCTTTGTTTCTTATGTGATGAATTAATTTATCACTTTATAAATTCACTGTATACATATTTTACTATGGATTAATAATTAGAATGAATGCATGCTATAATAGAAATGTTTCAAACTATGTAAGTAAGTATGAAAGATGTATTCCTTTTTTTCATAGACTGAAGAAGATAAACTATTTAAATGGGAAATGTGTTTTTAAATGGGAAAATATAAGACATAGTAATTAAAAAGAGTAGTTATTTGCCACCACTTTTGTCCCCACTTTTGACTACACCAATCTTATCTGGTCAGCTCTAAATGGAATTAACGATTTATGATGCTAGTAATGGTTGTTTCGCACTGAGGCTGCAAATTAAATACTGTCTTAAGGTCTTTTCTATGGTTGATTTTTGACTTCCTAAGATACCGCTCTTCAGATAATAAGAAAGAAACGCATTCTGGTTCAAACACTGGCTCACCCTATCTCGTCTTTACACTTCTAACTCTTGCAGCCCTCTACAAAATCCACCTAATTGGAATGTCGCTCTCTCTGATCTTCAATCTGAAATAGAGGCCACTCGACTTGGGGAGGTTGTGAATCGTGCAATATTTCTAATCGTTTTCTTGTCTATACAGTGTTGATTTCTGACCATAGATATTTGACTACTATGACTTTTTTTTTAATGACTTAGAATTTCGTGATTTTCGTTGGTTTTTCAAACTCAGAGAAGAGTTACTTTTCCTAAATTATAGACCATGGTTACAAAACCCAGATGTCGAGAAGTGCTCTCTTTGTAATTCTAATCAGAACTCAGATGCCCTGCATTTTGGTAAAGGCTTTCTTAATAGACGCGAAATTGTAAATTCTTTAACTGATGGGCAAGGTTCCATGCTGCGCCTTGATTTTGTACGCTCGTCATGCCTGGAGAATAAGGTATAAATGGATTTCAAATCTTTTTTAGTAATTTTTTGTTCATTTCTTTAAAATTTTCTTACAGATATTTACTTAACGTACTCTTACTGTTCTGTTTAATTTTCGGTTAAAATTCTGTAAAAATTGTTTAAAATTCTGTTTAATTTACGGTTTTTGCTTTACTCTGTTAGCCTTTTTGCTTTACTCTGTTAGCCTTTTTGCTTTACTCTGTTAGCCTTTTTTATTTTTTGAACAATTATTTGTATTCTTTTATGTTCATTAATTCAAGTAACATATTTTTATTTCATTATATTTTTCGAGTAATGCTTCATTACATATTTTTCTTTCTTTTTCTTTTGTAAACCATGTAGTAAGCTCAGGCAGACGGCTGTTGCTATTTAATACTTTGTTCATTTTCTAGTATTCACATGTTTTATTTTCTTAATTATATTTCCTTTTTTTTGTCATTTATATATTTTCAAAATAAAGTATTATTATTATTAGAAATGGTAATCTTATACATAATATATGGCTGACATATCAATTTTAATTGAAATCATTGCAGCCGTTGTCAAGGAAATTCTGAAAAACTCAAAAATCTCTTCGGAAAAAATGAAATTCTAGTAATCCTTGTAATCATAATTATAATCCTTATAATCACAAATGGTCCTTCATTAGCTTATAAAATGGTAATTTGAAACTCTAAAATGCTATTTTTTCCATATAGGATTGAAAATGTTAAAATTAATTTCACCTAAGAAAAGAAAAATGTCTATGGTGAAAAACCATTGTTTTATTAAAATTAAGATCAATTAAGAAAAGAAAATCCGCTATTATACTGAGTTATAACATGTTATAACAAAATGTGTTAAATATTCCTGTTTGTTATCTTTTCAAACGTCAGAGATTGACTCTCTGAACGAACACCTTAGGTTAGTTCATTTATTAAAGTTTAATTAATTTGGAGTTTAATATATAATTAAAATATGTTTTGTATGTATTTTTATATATATATACTAATTACTAGAGCTTTACTTTCACATAGCAACAATGAAGTTTCTCTGAGCAATAAAAACTAATCAAGTAGTATCAAGTAAAACTTAATATGGCGCACAAACATACATTATATACTTCAATTTATTTTCTTACTAAAACACTTTTAGAGTATTTGAAAATAGGTTTAGGAAACAAGAAGGCTCTAGAATGTCTAGTATAACCAACAAAGCGATATATTACAGAATAATAATTGTTCCTCGTCTGTTACTTATTAGTAGAAAATCTTTCACTTTGTACAACTAAGTAATTAAATTATAATAATTTGATACAGCTTTACAAACCATTATCTCATAATTAAGCATTAATTCTCGGTGGTTAGTGTAGTGGACTTCCACGCGGAAGTTCCGGGTAAGCGAGTCCAGCGTGCTGCCCTTAGATGTTTTTCTTCCTAGGAGCCTTTTTCCTTATTGTTGCTCACTGTCCGGTGTTTGTAACGAGAGAACACTGCACGGAGGCCGGCTTTGGTGCCAATGACCATAGATGTTGACGGGCCTTAAATTAAAAAAAACAAAAAACTTTAATACCCTAAGAGATGTAAAAGATAGTATTCTGATTGTGCTAAGTTTTCGAAATTCAGTTTCATTTAATGTTCTGTGGTTCCTTGATACTACTTCTTTCAAACAATTACATACTTGCACATATTTTTTTTAAGAAGTATATGAATATGTAAAAAGAATTATTTTTTTGAAATAACCGTTTCAAATAAAAATGTGAAATTTATATTTGCGCAATTCTCAATTCTCGAGTAAACATTACTTTGCTCACTGATTGAGAAATAACTATTATTAAAGCAAATGTTTAATTTAACAACTATTACACTATATTAATATATTTTAGCCAATCCAATCCAAACCTTGAAATTTATTTAGTTGGAAGATATGGCCGCCTACACTGTGATAACATTTAACTTGTAATGTTTAAAATTACCTTTTACTTTCTACAGATTAAAAGTAAAAAAACTACAGCAACTGAACTTAGTGGAATAACTAACGCATTAATCAATTGTTGCATGAAAAAGTTAATAGATTCTAGATTCTTCACTTAATTAATTTTAAGTGCAGCATTGAATTGTTTTGTTTAATTTTTATGTAAAACATAAATTTTAATTAATCTCTTTAATGAAAATAACTAGCCCGTATCTGTACACATATATATATATATATATATGTGTATGTTCAAGAATTTAAATAACTACTTTTGCCATTTACCACAGTATAACTTTAATACATGTTTAGTTAGCAGTGTGGACATCTGGTCTGACAATGCGGGCTCCAGTAGTAAGGTATGGTGGAGTAGTGGTGTGTCCTTGTGTCCCGCGTGTGGCACGTGTGGTAGGCCGCCAAACAGACCATGAAGTCACGTGACATCCCAAATCCCCCCATGACAGCATAATATCCTCCCCTACTATTACTATAAACTGACCTTTCCCTAGTTAGTATGTTATCCGTCCAATTCTAACTATATATATATACTGGTTACTACTGTGTATAGTATATGTCTATGCTCTCTACATATATATACATATATAATAACTATATAATAGTTCATAGTCCGTTTATGATTTACAACCGAAACTGTACATATATATATATATATATAGGGACCGTTTAATTGAGACCAAGAGACCAAGTGTAATCTACCATGGCCCGATCGTTTCGTACTCCATGTGGATATTCTACGCTTACTGAACCGTTCATTGTGGTTGCACTTTATTTTCCCTTACAGTGGTTCACTAAATCGAATTTAAACAAAACAAAAAAAAATCTGGTGTGAAACACACTCACGCATTCTCTTCCTGAAGTTAAAAAAAAAAATGGTATTTTGTTTTGTTTTAAACTTGGAATTTTTACTGAAAGTTTAATTGGTCAAACAACGCCTACATCAGAAACTAATAACACTTGAAATCTTATATCATACATTCGCCAAAAACTCTCCTGACATAAGCTTTCTAGGAAAAATGTTTCAAATAAAAGTGATAGCATATATCAGTGTAGAACCAATACATAGCACTGAAGTGGCACTGCAGAGGGGAGCTTAATGTGCTCCCCACCCAAGAAAAATCAATTTTCCTAAACCATTTTAAACATACAAACTACTGACTAAGAACTATGTTCACATTCGTTCAACGAAACATGTGTTCCGGTTTCAAAATTATAACTCAAATTTAAAACTTGGACACGATTGCAATAGTTGCTCACTTAAAAGTAGAAGTAAAAGAAACTAAAAACAATAGATCAACTTTTGCTGTAGTAGGTTGTCAGTAACCAATCTTCAACGTTTACTTTTCCTTACTTGCTGTTCGTACTGTGGCATATTTATCACGTTTTCGATATTGAGATTTTCACTAGGGTTTTGAAGGATCTTGAGCATGAATACGTAGTTATTAAAAAATGATCTCTTTTGTATAATATGTGAACAGCATAACTCAAAAACGAAAAGTCGCAGGAAGTGCAAAGTTGATATTCCGTTTCGAAACTTCACTGTATTCACTCATTATAGGATCCGATAGAAAGTTTTTGGTCAAACTCCCTTAACCGGAAGAACTACTTACTGAAAATGGCTGTTTTTCATTTTACTTTTTCTTACTTGCTGTAAGAGGAAGTATTGCAACCGTGCCAAATTTTTGACATCGAGTTTCCACCGGAAATACACGTTTTTATGTAACTTGAGTCCAAAAAAAGTATTGTTTTTTTTTTTTAGACAATGGTAAGTAAGTATGTTAAATGTTGAATGTTGAACAGCATAGTTCAAAAACGAAAAATCGCAGAAAGTTCATAGTTGACATTCCCCGTTTAGGTATTACCAACCTTAGGATCAACAGGAATTTACATGCCAAAATTCCTCAATTGTAAGTATCAATTTACTAAATGGATTTTTCAGTATTTTGCGATTTTCTCAAAACCGGCTTCAACGATTTTCTTTAAACTTGATATATTAACTCCACATACAAACAGCTCCACCTTTTATTTGAAACATTTCTCTGGAAAAATTCATTTAAGATGGTTTTAGGGAGTGAGGTGGGGGTTATGTTTTCCTCTAATATCCTATTATAGTTTATCATACAATTCTATCAACTAAATAATATTAATTACAATTAAATATATTGTCAAAATTTTGGGTTTGAAGAAAATCGGATGACCGGATGTGCGTTTTTACTGAAATTATTTTAGCTTTCTACGATTTTAACCATAAAAGCACTGACGGATTTCATTAAATTTTTTTACACTAACTATGAATACAGAGATACCTATCACTTTTAACTTTTTTCTGACAAAGTTAATTTTAAAGAAGTTTGGGAGGAGGGGGAGCGTATGGTTTCTTCAAAAATGTCCTTTTATTAAAATTAGACACTCCGATTGATATAAAATAAATGACAAACAAACATTTAGTAAAAATGATAAGTTTGCCACTTAAATCTGTGTAAACTGCAGTAAGAGAAAGTCGTGTGAGTGTTTCACACCAGATTTTGTTTTGTTTTTGTTACTTTCACGTAAATGGCTGCTATAATTTTTCTTTGAACTTAGAGGTATGTAGGCATATCACTTTTGTTTAAGCAATTTTTTCTTGTGAATTGAGTTATTTTTTGAGGTGTGTTTTTGAATTTTGATAGTGAAACAGACTAAACTTTGAAATACCTCTACAAGTTTTGTTGGTGGCTGAAAGAGATTGCTGCCATAGAATGTGGTCATGTACTGGTAAACTTTATACCTTCAAAATTTATGTCGACCACCTTCAACTCCTACATTTCTATGTAATGCTCTAATTTTTCAATTAAAATAGTATAAAAAAGTAAATGATAGTTGTTACCAGATATTCCTATTCTTACTATGATATAATAGTAATTATCTAAAATTATTATTTATCTTTTATTCTATTTATTAATATTAATATTAATATTAATTCCTATAATTCAAGGTAGTAGAAATTTTATTGCTTCTAAATCTGCATTGCAATGAAAACGATAATCTGCCAATTATCTCGCCCAACTAACTACTATATCTCCAGAGATAATTTTGTTAATCTCTCCAGTTTCCCTTTACTAGATAATATTATTTCTAATTTGCTGGAGACAGGTAATCAATGAAACCTGTCTACCTGCAGCTCTGGGCATTTTAATAGACCAACAGATTTTATATGCCATGTTGATGTAGATTGATTACCCAATTTATAATAAATATAAATTGTAATATGTAATCAATTAACATCAGCGTTAAGTACACTCTACTCTTTCTTTCTTTCATGCGCAACACTTTAATTCTATTAGCGCGAAGTTGATTTAAAAAATACTTCATTTTATAATATACAATAATGTTTTACATATATATTAGGGCTCTGTCCCCTGGCACCATTAGCGCTTATCCCTTCGGGTGGAGGCCTGCAAAAAAGAAAGTATAAGAGCAAATAAAACACACAAACATATGACAAAATTAGATCTTTACACCGTTCATCAGTACTGAAGTCAGGAGCCGATTCGTCGACAACGCAACATATATAATTATCCGTGGTCTATCCACAAACGGGTCAATACAATCAAAACTCTGCCCTTAAGATTTATTAATAGTAATAGCAAATGCTAAAAATATAAAAATCGTCGTATGTCTATAACACAATTGCTTTGCATTTTAACGCCCTCTTCCTTTGAAACATTATAGGTGCACATGCAGATGTAACGGGTTAATTTTACACACTTCTGTCAGGCTCTTGTAAAATATAAGAAATATTTCTCTTGATTTTCATGTACTACATTGTTCAATGCTTGGTATTTCTCAACGAAAGGATTACGTTTTTGCTAAAATGTTCATTATTTCACGAATGTATTGCTACAAGTTAGTAAATGATCCGAAGTTTATTCTATATCTCAAAGCAACATCATGCTGATACATATAAATCTGACCATAATAACATTTATTAGTAGTAACTGAGCCATGAAGAGATGTTGGAGCAAAATGGTGCACTTGCGCCTGCCCTGTTCTTTTAGAACTGGAAGCAGTCTCTCTGATATTATATCTGCTTAGATTGTAGCAAAAGCAACATCGAATTAAATATACGGATATCATTTCTGAAGACTTTTTTTTTCTTTTTTTTTTTAAGCACTACAGCCCGTGAAGAGCCCTGGCCTCTACAGTAATTTTCCTCCATTCCTCTCTCTCTCTCGCCTTTTGGCGCCATCTCCTTACTCCCTGTAGCCGCCTACCTTACTCTTCTCGGCCTGCCTACCTTACGTCTGCCTTCGAGTCGGCACAAAAACAGTTTCTGCACACTTCTCTCATTGTCCATTCTCACAACGTGCCCTGCCCAGTCCAGCCTTTTCCTCTTCACCTCCCCTACCAGATCCGGTGACGCGTACAGCTGCTGCAGTTCAGAATTTTTCCTAATCTGCCACGTACCATTTATCTGTTTTGCTCCGAAAATCCTCCGTAAAATTTTACGTTCCCATATTCGGAGCATATTACATTCACTTTTGTTTAAAATCCACGTTTCACATGCATAGGTCACAACAGGACGTATAACTGTTTTATAAATTCTGATTTTATGCTTGCGAGAGACAACTGTTGATTTTAACAATCTATTTAGGGCAAAGTAGCATTTATTTCCGGAGGCAAGCCTATCTTTTATCTCGGTTTTAACCTCTCGCTCCCGTGTAAATATGGCCCCAAATATTTGAAGGATTTGACATTCTCAAAACTTATCCAATTTACCACTACAGAGGGTCGGTTGCCACATCTATTATCATATCTGGAGGACAGCATATATTTCGTTTTATCGTAATTCAGCTGTAAACCCACCGCTTTGGCACCTTTTTCTAACTGGTCATAACTTTCCTCTAACGCTCTAAATGTTCTGCAAACCAGCACTACATCGTCAGCGTACGCCAAATACTGCATTGACCTCGAAAAAATTGTACCATTTGGGTTTACATCAACGCTGCGAATTACTCTCTCCAACGTAAGGTTGAATAAAATCGTGGACAACACATCCCCTTGCCTCAGCCCTCTGCTGATACTAAATACGTCCGAGAAACCTCCTTGTACTCTCACTCTTGCAGCCGAATTATTTAAGCACATCCGCACCAACCTGATTAGTTTATCGGGGATACCAAACTCCTGGAGTGTCTCATACATTTTTGACCTGTATATACTGTCGTATGCCTGTTTAAAGTCTATAAACAGGTGATGCAAATCTATATTATATTCGTAGCATTTTTCGTGCATCAACCTTAACGCAAATATTTGGTCGATAGTTGAGCGGTTCCTACGAAAGCCCGCCTGATAATCTCCCAAAATACCATCTGCGAAACGTGTTAGCCGATTTGCCACTATCTTTGCCATTACCTTATAAACAACCGGTAGCATTGCTATGCCTCTGTAATTTTCGCAAAGGGTCCGGTCTCCTTTTTTAAACAATGGGCATATAATTGCCACGGACCACTCATCTGGCATCTTTTCTTTTTCCCAAACAGCTGCAATTAATTGGAATATTTTCTCACCTAACAGTTCACTCCCAAATTTTAACATTTCGGCAGATATTCCATCTTCCCCAGGTGCCTTGTTATTTTTCAGCTCTGCAATTATTTCTTCTACCTCTTCTTTTTCCGGGACCTCCACATAGTCTTCATTATCCTGTCTCTCGTTTTCCGTTACTATGCTATCTCTTACTGTCTCCACATGTCCCATATACAGAAGCTCATCAAAATAATCCACCCATCGCTTTCTTACCTCCGTTACATCACCTATCAACTCTCCATTCTTTCCTCTACAAAACTCTATATTCGGCTGGAATCCTCTTTTCTCTAACTTTATGGCAGTATAAAACTCTTTAATCTTTCTGCATTCACCGTCTTCTTCCATTCTCTTCAACTTTTCTCTTTCAAAAACTCTTTTCTGTTTCCTGCATATTTTTCCGGCTTCTCTGCGCTTTATCCTATATATCTCTGTAGCGGATCTAGTAGTTTTGGCAATCATGTCTAATCTAGCTTTGTTTCTTTCCTCTATTTTTTCTTTACATTCCTGATCGAACCACTCACTTCTCTGAGTTTTTCCTTTCTTACCTACTGTAGCCTCCACTGCCTTATTAATTGCCTGCTTAATCAATCCCCATTCCTCGTTCACATCTATTTCCTGGGATATGGTGGTGGCATTTCGTAAATTCTTTTCCACTTCCTCTTCATACAACTGTCGGCAGTCTAAATCCGTCTTTAACTTGTCGAGATTCCACCTCTCCACCTTCCTTTCTGCCCGTTTCCTAAACGAGGATATTCGTTGCTTATACTTAATGCGTACCAGGTTATGGTCGGAATGCAATCGGCCCCTCTACAGCTTCTTACATCTAGTATGTCCGAGGCATGTCTACCATCTATCAACACATGGCCGATCTGATACTTTGTAAGTCTCCAAGTTTCCTTGTGATCTCCAAGTTTCCTTGTGAATTTGTTTATGAGGAAATTGTGTGCTGCTTACTATCATATTCTTGGATATTGCAAAATCAATCAGCCTACAGCCGTTATCATTGCTCTCCTCATGTAAAACTATATTTTCCTAAAAAGGGCCTGTAACATTCCTCCTTACCCAACTTAGCATTTAGATCCCCCAGGACCATTTTCACATCATTAGCTGGAAGTCTGTCATATACAGCCTCCAGTTCTCCATAGAATAGATCCTTCAGCTCCTCCTCTTTATCTTCCGTCGGAGCATGCGCATTTATAAGCGATATATTAAAGAATTTTGATTTAATTCTAAGAGTGGAGATTCTTTCATTAATATTATTAAAATTCAAGATAGCTGCTTTCATTTTATTGCTAATAATAAATCCTGTTCCAAAATTCCCTTTCTTACTACTACCATAAAAAATTGTGTGATTGCCTGCTCTAAATGTTCCCTCTTTTCCCCATCTAATCTCCTGAAGCGCTGCAATCTCTATCCCATATTTATCCAGTTCCTCTCTTAGTGTTTTGAGGGCTCCTGGTTTCCCCAAACTTCGCACGTTCCATGTAGCTAATCAGTTGTAATTGCCATGTCCTCGCCTATGTCGTACCTTTTTCACATCCGATATATTACTTGTAGTATTCTCAACAATAGTGATTTTTTCCGAGGCAGGGCTGTCAACCCTACGCTCAACCCCCAACCTGGAGGACCAGGTCATTTGATTTCGGAGTTTCCCTCTCTTAGGTCGGCTAGTTTCACCACACCTTTCCGAGCCCGACCTACCCTTGGTTTTAATTCAGAGTTTTCATTCTCCTAGACAGATTGCCTTCACTATGGCTCTGAGTTCTGTCCCCCCAGGATGCAGTTTTACCTCTTACCCAGGAGGTTCTGAAGACTTTATCATAGGAAATTTGTTGTCTCTATCAGCAATGAAGATAAATCTGACAATTTCATTTTACCTTAACGGCAACAACTATTTTGTAAAATTCATTTCTCCAAAACGTGGCATTACAATGTTGACACTTTTCACCGTGTCGAAGAATTAAAAGAAATATAGCCAAAGAAAAAGGAAGAAATAAAGAATATTGAAGAATTATTGATAAATAATTGGTGTTAAAATAATTATTTGGTATGAACATTTTTGTATGGCATGCCAGGTATACCCAACTTTCCGGCTTGGGAGATTCTTAAGAAATTCTATGTCAAATGTTGCAAACCGCTTGAAAATTAGAATTTACAATATTATCCCATTTCACAAACTCGTGTCACAAAATAGCTTACTAATTTATTTATGTATTGCATTTATGTCAGCTTTTCGAAATTGTGTTTTCACCGGAAATAGACACCAGGTCCTTGTGAGTGACACGGTCTCTGCATATAATTTGTATACCAAGTTTAATGAAACTCCATTGGTGTCTTCAAACAGGAAATCGCTGAAAACTGAAAAACCGGATGGTAAAGTCGCAGTTCCGGTCAATATATTTCAATCCAGACACCTATTTGCTTCAAATTCAGAATTATGGCAATTCATTTTTCTAATTAATATTATATATGGATGATAGATTCATATAATAAACTAAATAAACATTTTAGAGGAAAGCAACACCCCCCCCCATTTCTTCCCCAAAATCGCCCTAAAATGATGATTTTCCGAAAAAAATGTTCTAATATAAGTTGCAGGTCTTTATGATCACGAGAATGCTTGGCTAGAGTCCCAGACCAAAGGCAGGCGAAAACGTTTATTTATAGCTACTCATCCAGGCTAACTGCGGAATCACTCCAATTAGGCAGGTGGCCATAAGGTTAGCAGATGGCCTCCTCATGGGCCATTGTAGACTCAATAAGCACATGCACCGCATGAGCCTGGCAATGGATAGCCTGTATAGGTTTTGTCAGGAAGGAGAGGAAACAGGACTGCACGTTTTGTGTCAGTGCGAGGGGCTCATATGACTGAAGTTTCGCCTCTTTGGAGAGGAGAAGCTGACGCCTGCAAGTCTCGGGCAAGGGATTATTAAGTTTAATAAATCAGACAGGACTCGAGAAGGTGCTCTGAATGGAGATGCTCTTAACCGATCACCTAGGAGCCTCCCCGAATTTCAAAGTTCAGATAAAGGACAGGATCGGAGAGGGGACTCCAACATATGGGGAGGTCACAACAGACCCTTAGAGGTCGCGGTGACGTAGGCTGAAGAGTCAACCCCTACAGAATCAAATCTGATCTATAGCCCTTTATACGTGTAGTTAGTTTTCAACATCTAAAGCAAATTGTTGAAGGCGTTTCTGAGAAAATCGCAATAAAAAAAGAAACTTTATTTAGTGAGTGGTACTTCAGACTGACCTATTGTGACCCAAATCTTATTTTCATTTGCGCTGGTAAAACTTAAACGAAATATCATGTTTGAACTTTCTGCGATTTTCTTTAAAGTCTTCTTCACCACTTTAACTTCCACCCTGCCACTCTTCCATCATGCAGCAGCATTCAGTGATACTAATGATGCAGTCTGGAAAACAGAGGTCATTCCACCTAAAGCCATAGATCTTACTTTGGGCAGAACAAAGGAGCCCCTATAGCCCTGCAGTCAGGCTCCTGCTCCAGGCAGACAGTTTCATTCTGTGTGGTGCCATCAAAATAACAGTAAATAATGCCATCACTTGCCTTCATTACTCCTTTGAGGGTGTCCTTTCCCATACTGCTAATGCTAATCTTATAACCCACTTCCTATTCGTCTCAACAATTTTGGCGAATAGAAGTTGGTTGTCTTGCCCTCAATGAGCTCCCCTGAAAGTTCTTGCCCACTCTATTTTGCATTTCATCCAGAGATGACCTTTCCTCGCCTCCCCAACCACCCCGTTATTTTAATTTAACATTTAATATTTCCAAAAATAAAAATGTAACATGAAGTAATGAAGTAATTGCTACATTCAGCACAGAAGTAATGTTAGCATGAAAATAAAGTAAGTAAAAATTACTATGAGTAAGAGAAACTAAAAAGGAGGAAGGCTCATTATGTAGGCAAACTTTTAATGAAGGAAAAACAATTTCCTTTTAACAAAAAATGAACAATTTCCTTTTAGCATTTATTTAACTTTTTTAGTTATAACATAGGTGGTAATTTAGTAAATGCTCTAGTAGCATAATTTGAATTATCAGCCGCTCTAAAGGAAATAAATTCTCTCAGCCCTTTAAAATTGCTCATTTTCTATTTTACCTTTAACATCAATGAAAAATTATTCTACAAAGGTTTTCCTCATCAAATTTCCTCATTAAATTCGGCATTAAAGGGGATTTAGTCAACACCAGTTCGTCTGTTATTTCAGTTTAATGGACGTGAGAAACTGTTTGATTCATAAACAACACATGACTAATCGAAATATAATGTCGATATTCTCAAGTTCTCAAGATACAACTAATTATCCTAAAAAGCACAACTTTCTGTCACTGCAATTCTTCCGGTGCTAAGCGACAAACATTCTTGCAACTCCGCACTTTTGTCACTTTTCCCTGGAGAAAAACAATTTTTCAAACAAAAATCATTTGTCCTTAATGATACTGTACCAATTTCCCAAATACCAGATGATATCTTGAGAAACTCGCGGAAATCTGAAACAACTGTTCAAAAAATGCGAACATCCGATTAATTGATTTTTTTTCTGCAACAGTGTAATAATATGACAATTATTAAATCAAAAATAATGAATAAAGTTATACATTTAACCACAACTGATAGATATAAAAACAGTGATTACTTTTTCTCGCGAGTGAGAAAACTCTAGCTAGCCCGATACCTCTAGCAAGCAATAATCCAAAAAACAAGAACTTATTTCAAAAGCAAATAGCAACGAATTTGAGGTTATACCAAAGAGAACAGAAGAGGGAGTATTTGATTTGCATTAAAGTAACTCCAAGTAATGGTACTTTTTCATATTTTTTTGTTATATTCTTATAAGTTTAGATCTAATTTAATGCGGTTGCAGAAAAAATTTAATATTTAACACGTGCGCGTTATATTTAGCCCGTAATATGGTCAATATCTGAACACGAGTGTAAAAAAGGACTACTTTATTCACTGTGTGATATATAACTAGTCTCCAAATCGGGAACTAATAACTCATCTAATTCTCAGTAACATTGTATAGCAAATCAGCAACAGTACTTACAAAAAACAATTTAGGGGAAAGCCTAGCATCCCCTAAAATAATTTTCAAACAAACGTAACAGATTGAGGTGTGTAATTACTTTACAATATTCCTTGTGAGCACTGGCCTTGAGTGTATGCTCTGATCTTGTGGTTAACATACGTTAGCTTGGAGACTTCGCAATAGATCCATTTGGGTCGGACGGTTGGCCATATGGACCATTCATCTTTGGCTGTTTCATTCTATTCTACTGGCCAATTGATAAAAATGTTTTGTCCATGTAAAGGAGAAACCTATAAACAAAAATTTCCCGTGAAATATCAACATATATATGTATATATTGTTATGGCCACATAAGCCTTATGAAAGAAATGAGATTTTATCTAAATATTAATATAAATTTTTATTGTGATTTATCGCTACCTTATGCCTTAATTCACATTTTTTTTTTTGTCTGTCCCACTTTCCTAACTTACAGAAAACTTTATTTAAAGAAATAAATATATTCTAATTAATGCCAGCAGCCATGATAATTTCGAATGTCTTTTATCAAATCTCGATATTCGTAAGATAAATGATAATATATATTTATTCTTTATTAAAGCTGTCTCATTAAGGAAGTTTCGTTTCTTAATAAATTTTGTTTATTATTTTTACGTCACATAATTTGGTAAGGATTTCATTTAATTTCTTGCCACCAATATAGTTCTTTTTGAATCTCTCTTTGTTTATAAACACATATATAGAGAGAGATGTATACATATATAATGTAAAAGATGTATTTTCTATTTTAAATTTATACAATTTCTGTTTTATCTTCATTTTTTTATTTTTGTAAATTTATATTTTTATTGTAATTACTATTTAATTGTATGCCCCACTCATTGCTATGGATTGTATCCCAGAAGCAAAAATAAATAATAATAATAATATTGTTAAAGAAATGATTATTATTAAAGAAATTATTTGTTTTATTCATTCAAAATGATTCTAAAATTGCTCTAAATATATTGTGAAATAAATCAAGTATGAACAGAAATGAAAACCCACGGCCCCAGTGCGCCCTATAAAGCTCCAAAACAAGAAATATAAATACGTGAAATTAATTTTCTGAGAATTTTCAATTCCATACAAACCATGAAAGCAGAGTTCGTTTTTTTTTTCCACAAAACAGTAAATTTCCTCTGTGAAAATTCTATTTTTCCGCAACTTGATTTTTCTCCAACTTATTGATATAGTTCGCAAAACTGCACTTGGCAAGTGATTAAATTGTTAAAATCAGAAAATGCTTACTCTGTTGAATTATAAGGCACCGGAGACGTTTGTATATTTCAACGACAGAATTATATTAATATATTCCATTTATCTAAATCTCAACAAATGTACTTAGGTTGCATGGGGATTAAACGAATGTTCTCTGTTATAAGTATTTAAACTCTCCAAAAACAAGACGTAATTATTGTATGAATGAACGATTCAATCCCTTCGTTTAGGAGAAAGTGGAACTGAACTCTCAGTTAAGTGCACAATAAAGGTAAACTGTAGAGGAAGTGGTTAAAGAGGACATGTGTTTAAGATGATAGTTTCTGGATATCCTACACGAGGAAACTCAATATTGAAAGTGAATTATATTCTTCAAATGCTCCACACTTCTCATATCATTAACAAAAGTTGCTGCCCACAATCCAACTGTACCAATAAAAGCTGTTTAATTGTCAAAATTTCTAGATACGAGCTCTTCCAATATATTATTTTATCGACAAGAGATGCTTCACAGTCTAGTTGTACCAATAAAAGATTATCGTCTCTCTAATTTCAAGAATAGGAATTCCTCCATGGCTTATCGCATTGATAACAAGGATCCTCAGTCTATCTGAACCGATGATAAATTTTCATCTATCTGATTTCAAATAGGAGAGCTCTTCTCTGTCTTATCGACCGATAAAAGTGTCCATCATCTAATTGTACCGATAAAAGTTATTGATCCCCCAAATCTCAATGATATATGTCCTCTAACTTATCATTTCCTTTTCACTATTTCACTATCTGTATTCAATGTAAGATCTTACTATCTCTTACCATTGCAAAACAATTTTTAAGATAAATGTCCTAATACAATGCCAGAAATATTTGATTTCTAAAACCGTTTATCGTCGAGAGGAGAGGAACTTTATTGAATAGTTTTCAGTTTTTAGCAATTTTCTCTAAAACGACATAAACAATTTTCATTAATTTCCTGTATTAATTAGACAATTAAACCTTTTTTGAAACCTGTTTCCAGAAAAACTGACTCTAGGAAATTCGCAGCATTCATCTCTCCTTTTTGAAGTGCCGCTTGAGTGCAATATATATTGTAATCAATTATAATACCTACATAAAACACATAAATCTTAAATATCATACTAAATCCAAATTTAAATAAAATCGGATAATCACAAATATGTCTTTACTGAATAAGTTGAAGGTTTTTCGAATTTTCTCTTAAAGGGTAGCAACAATTTTCCAACATTTATTTGAACATTTTTCTGGAAAAGTTTATTTTACGTTATTCTGAGATATCTGTGGCGTAATATTTCAAATTTTGAATTTTTCAATATCATTGTTATCCTCTTCTAGACTTCAGTGTAATCATATCAACTATTATCTCCTTGGATAGATTTATACATATATGTTAAGGCTAAGTGAATAAAATGTCCAAGTTTATGGCAAATTGGCCAATTGTATAATATATTGTATTAAAATTTCAAAAGTGCCGAGAGTGTTTCACACCAGATTTCATTTTAAATAGGGAAACTACATGGAACAATGTACTCATCAACTAAATTATCACCAAAATTATATAAGAAATGAGTTAAAAATAGGAAGTTTAATGCAATGCATAGAGATATTTGAAAATTGATCTAATGAAGCATAATGTGAAACTGTAGTAGAACTGAATTAGAGGAGAAACAATATTTTAGTTTAGTTTATTACCAGTTGATATATTCTTATTTCTTAGGAGTTAACGTATCGTTACATTATGCAGTAAGTTTGGCAAGTTTAGTACAACTGACTCTAAATAAAGAACTAATGTACGTAAGTAAACAAGACAGTATGCTCTCTTATAGATCTACTTCTAAATGTGGAAATCTCAATGATTTAAATTTGATGACGAATATCAGACAAAATAGCTTAACAACCAATAAAATTAAACTTCTTCAAAAATCCATCTACATGTGCAGTAGTGGTGCATTCCCGACATGCATTTCAAATTCAGTTTTCACGTTTTGATACCTTCTGAATATGGAAATATGTTGTTTTTGGGGGGAGAAGTGTGGTCTTTTTGAGTGTTCGGGAAAAGGTATCAACATAACACAAAAATGGAAAAGTTGAAATTTGTGATTTCATTAATACGTATACTGCCAGAGGAGATCCGAAAAGAAGGATTCGTCAAGTATTGGTTACCCGGAAAATCGGCCACTAATTTTTTTTACTTTATCTTACAGTTAAGTTAGACGGAGTATTATAATTGTGTTAATTTTCGATATCGAGTTTTCCCCGGAAATATCCATTTTGAGGTCCCCTGAATTACAAAAAGTGGTTTATAGTGACTGTGTGTGTGTGTGTGTGTGTGTGTGTGTGTGTGTGTGTGTGGAACCGCATTTCTCAATAACGAAAAATAGCAGAATTTTCAAACTTAAATTTCGTTAAAGTGCTACCAGGAGACCTGAGTATACCTTTACTAAATGTTTTTTTTTTCAGTTTTTTGTAATTTTCACAGAAATAGATTTTTTTTATTTTCTTTAAATATCTTATAATTTTCTTTAAACATATTATAGCAACTACACAAATAAAATTAAAACATACATTATAAAAGTTCTAAAACTTTTATTTAAACATTTCTCGCGGGAAAATTCATTTAAGGGCCCTTTTGTGTGAGCGACGGGGTAAGGTTTTCCTTGTAAAGTGTTATCTCAGTTTATCACACAATTCAATCATCTAAATAATATTGATTAGAATTAAATATGTTGTTGAAATTGCGAATTTGAAGAAAATCGGATGACCGGAAATGCGTTTTTGCTGAAAAGTATTTTTCAGTATTCTGTTATTTTCTCTAAAACAGCTTCAACCATTTCTTTGAAGGATTAGAAGGATTTTCTTTGAACGACAAACAAGGAATGTGAACTACCCATATAAAGAGCTAGAACTTCTATTTGAAAAATTTCTCTTGGCAGTCATTTAAACGGGGCTTTTGGGGAAAGGGAAAGGTTATGTTTTAGCTCAAAGTGCTATCTTAGTTGATTATACAATTCTACCATCTAAACAAAATTAATTAGAAATAAATACATTGATAAAATTCCGAGTTTCAAGAAAATTAATAAACCGGAAGTGCATTTTTTACTGAACAGTTTTCCAATTTTTGCGATTTTCTCCATAGTAACACCGACGAATTTCATTATATTTGGTATACTAACTATAAAATAATTTTGAGTTACTATTTTGGTAACTGCAGTAAGAGAAAATCGTTTCACACCATATTTTTTTTACTTTCTCTTACTGTTTATTTTTCGGCCGCATCAAATATGGCGGTTATTCACGACCCCCAAACTTTATTTTAATTTCTCTTGTCCGGCCACTCGAGCCACTCGGGCCATACATTGCCCTCTTCATCTGTATGGTAACAAAGGCTATACATCTCGAATTGGTCCCAGATTTGACAATAAGAAAATTTATCGAAGCTCTCGAAAGAATGATAGCAAGACATGGGATGATGGCAAACATATATTGCGACAATGCTACTAATTTTGTCGGAGCTAGAAGCAAGCTCCACGAACTTCAACAGATCGTAAATTCCGAAACTCATCAACACCAAGTGTATGCATTTTGTGCCTCTGTTGGTATAAACTGGCATTTTATTCCACCACGTTCACCTCACTTCGGTGGACTGTGGGAAGCGGGAGTTAAAACCATTAAAGGTCATCTTAAACGATTAATGGGTAACAATATACTGTTGTATGACGAATTGAAACACTAATAATTAAGATCGAAGCCTGTGTAAATTCTCGACCTCTAACTGCCCTTTCTAATGGCCCAAATGACTTAAATCCCTTAACTCCAGCTCATTTCCTAATTGGACAACCTGCCTCTTCTTTCGCTACTCCTAACTTCAGTGAACTCAATCTAAATAGATTAAGTTATTGGCAAAGGATCCAGCAGTTATATCAAACATTTTAGCGAAGAAGGTCGTTTGAATACCTATCAACTATGCAACCGCGCAGTAAATGGAAAAGAGTCTATCAAGCACCTCCAGTAGGCTCCTTAGTACTTCTAAAAGACGAATATAGACCCCCGCTACAATTGACATTGGGTCGAATCGTTGAACTTCATAATGGTGCCGATAGAAAGGCTCGAGTCGCCACCGTCCGCACTTCGAAAGGGCTCTTCAAGAGGGCCATAGTCAAGCTGTGTCCGCTTCCAGATGCTTGAAGCCTATGCCTTCAACGGAGGCGGCATGTTTGGTGTTTTAGCCAGGAGATAGCAGAGGTAAACTGTTTAGTGTTTTGGCCGATAGATTGCCCTGTTATTCTATTCACCCCTCCTAAACTATTAGACCTTTTTATTTTTAGTAAAGTATAGTATACAGTAGAGTATAGTTGGTGATTAGTAAAATTAAACGTTAAACATAAACTCAAGCTAATGTAAAATTAAACATTTCTGAGGAAGCATGTCTGTGCATCAATTAATCAATCCCTCGTTATCACTTTTATATACACTCTTGAAGATTCCCTAGGTCGGAAAGGTATAAAACCAGTTTTAATTAAATGAATAGGTACCTATTTAAGGATCAGAGTTATACAGGCTTCTATAGGTATACGCACTGTGGTTGTGGGAGCGTGGAGAGGATGTCCTCAAGGTGGTTGTCTCTCACCGAAGCTATGGTGTACTGTCATGGATGAACTGTTAATCAGGATGAATTCATCTGGATTCTATGTACAGGCATATGCCGATTGTGGTGTTATTTTATTGATGGGGCGATGTCTGAGTACTATCTCAGACTTAATGCAAAGTGCCCTCAACATGGTATATGATTGGACTTAGGGTAAGGGTCTTTCAATTAATCCCAGTAAGACCCAGGTGATTTTATTCACTAATAGGAGGAAGACCGTAGGATTAAAACCTCTTAGGTTATTAGGAACTTCTGTTCAGATTTGCAAATCGGTGAAGTTTCTTGGGGTGGTTCTTGACAATAAATTAAATTGGTCGGAACATGTCAGGGCACAGCATCAAAAGGCAATTTTTTCCTTTTGGCAATGTCGAAGAATCGTAGGTAAAAATTGGGGGATTACTCCCAAGATGATGTTTTGGATTTATGGTATGGTTATTAAACCTAGGTTGTTGAATGCGGCTGTGGTGTGCTGGCGTCGCATTGAGATAAGATCCGCTAGACTGCTGCTTGAGGATATTCAACGCTTGGCTTGTCTGGCGGTGACCGGTGCGATGCGGACCACGCCTATAGCTGCAATGGAGACTTTATTAGGAATTCCACCGCTCTTTGTAGAGGTGAAAACTATGGCAATGAAAGCCTGTTATAGAATTAAACAGGCAGGTTTTTGGCAGGGTAAGCGATATGGTCTCTCTACCATTCATCGCGAGATGCTTTTGAAGGTTCCTGTTACAGGTTTCCTCTCTGATAGAATGTTGAAGACTTTTGTTTTCGAGCATTCTTACAGTGTCAGGTTACCCTCTAGGGAAGATTAGTCAAGATTGGGTCCGTCTGGCATGATACCTGATAATTACTTCCGGTGATACACGAACGGTTCCAGAATGGATGGTAGGTCCGGAGCTGCGGTCTATTTTGAGACCGGAGATCTTTTGGCAGTATCTCTTGGTGAATGGACCACGATCTTCCAGACTGAGGTTTATGCTATTCCTTGTTGAGTTTTGGATGAGAGGGTATGTAACACTAACTTAAAAGGTGTTTGTATCTGCTCGGACAGCCAGGCTGCGATGAAGGCGCTGAGTTCATGTGTCTTCACTTCCAGGTTGGTGTTAGAATGTTCTAAAAGACTGGAAGAGCTTTCTTCTCAGAAGGATGTGCTTCTAGTCTGGGTACCAGCTCATATGGGAATTTTTGGGAATGATTTTGGATAGGTTTGCCAAATTAGGCCCCTCTCTTCCTTTCATTGGTCCCGTGCCTGCTGTTGGCGTGTCTTCTGGCACATGTCTGTCAGGCTTCCAGACAAGGACAGCTTCACAGCATTCATCCTTATGGATGAGTTCAGTAGGTTTACGGCAGTCCAAAATGCTCACCGGGGTTCCGGACAAGGCCATTAGTGAGACGTTGTTGTGTTTTTCAACGGAACCTTCACTCTGGTTGATCTCTAACTGGAAATTGTGGGTTTAAGGAGACATCTCTACATAATGGGGCTCATGCCGGATCCATTTGTAGAGTCTGTGAGACAGATGAGGAAACACCCATCCATCTTATGACTGATTGCTTGGGTTGTGAGGAAATTAGGTTCAGGACCTTTGGTCGGAATAGGATGTCTGTGGAAGAGCTCAGGCCATTTTCGCTTAAGGTTAGTGTCCGATTTATTCGGATTGCGGTGAATCTTAGATGGATTAGATCGGGTCTGGATTTTTGTTCTAGACCCGGTTTGTTGTTGTTTTTTTGGGGTAGCTACATGGGCCCAGTGAGGCTTTGATAACTAAGAGGTTTGACCCTCCCCACATACAAATAATAATAATAATATCTCCTATTATAATTTTTATAGACATTGTTCAGGCGATTTTAATTCCATAAATACCCTGACGAATTTCATTAAATTTTGGTATGCTAGCTATAATTTTGTCCATGACAAGGTGTAAACTGCAGTTAAAGAAAGTTGTGTGAGTGTTCACACCAGATTTTTTGTTTTTTTTTTTTTTTTTACTTCTATTGCAAACAATTTCGTTTCCAATGAATATTCTTTTTGCCCATTGTTGTGTGGGGTGAAGAAGTGTGACAATACTTTTGAAGTATGACTTCAATGAAATAACGTACTTTCTACCGCTACACCTCCCCACCAACTCACTTAACAGTAAAGTTAATTAAATATGACAGGGAAATATTTGCACGTTTTCAGGTTAAATTGTCAAATAGGAGTTTTGTAACATAATATTAATCGTAGTTAATGATTTATTATAATAATAAATTATGTAGGAACAATATGTAATACGCTTTGCAGAACATTAATCTAATAATAATAATAATAATAATAACATTCTAACTATGACATTATTAAAATACACAGATTTGTTTATTTAAATGATTAATACAAATATCTGTAACACTGCCGCTATACTCACCGGTACATTATCATAAATAAATACTATGTTTATTAGATTATTATAAATATGTGACTGTTTTGTGCCATATAGTACTGATTTATTTTAAAATGAAAAGGAAATATAATTTAATATTTATATTTGAAATAAATTTATAAACTAGATTTTTTATACAAACAAAAATTTGAGTTTCCGAGTTGAGACCGCGTATCAGTGGTTTGCTAAAAACCGACGTTTTGCCCATGTTGAAATGAGCATCTTCAGATTCGTTATACCTAGAAAGCTAATAGAGCAATAAACCTTGATAGAGAAAGAGCATGGCTCCTTCCTCCTCCATCTTGACCGCCATATTGATCAACATAAGTTACCATAGGTGGTAGGCGGAGCTTAATTTTCTCTTCATTGCCCACGGTTAACAGGGGGGGAGGGGTGTGACGAGATCTAAGTCTCCAATCCCACTGAACTCCTGCCAAAGTTCCTGCCGGAAAACCCGTCTATCGGCCTATCGGCCAGCCTATCTTTGCACTCTTATAGTGCTGTAACTATTTCAGTTGCATATTGTAGTCCTTTTATACAGGTTCAAGCTATCAATTAACTTTTAACAGTTATTCAGGTTTATTCTTCCTATTCCAGCAATTTTACAGGCTACTTCGCTCACCCTAGCCAATTCCTCACTTTTTGAGGTGGTCTTACGAGTTTATATTCCTCAACCCAGCCAGTCGTGGAGAAAGGAGTAGATGACAGTAAAGGAATGCCCAATACTGGAAGGCTATTTGCCAAATTTCTGCTCTCTACACTGCTGGTTAGGTAGTGTATGGGAATCATTAATTTGGTGAGGGAATGAGGGAATGAAATCATGAATTCAAGAGACAAAGAGGGAATTAATTATTCTTTGGAAATTGTGTCATGTTATTTATACCTTTCTGACTGTAATACACCCAGCTATATAGATTTCTATATATACATTTAAAATACCTCACCTATTGTAATATGGGCAAAACCTCGGTTTATGAAAAACTACTAGTATCCGGTCTCAACTTGAAGACCTAAGTGTTTTACATGACAATGGCCGCGGAATCTTTAAAGATTATTTTATATTAGTTTATATGCACTTTATTTGCTTTTGTTGTGCACTTTTATCTAAGAACTTTGTTATCATAATGCTGATAATGGTATAAATGAATACAATATAACAAACAATAGTAGTAGTACAATGATGGCGAACCTTTTTGTTAAGTTCAAAATTGAATTCCAGTCAAATTATAAAAGTAAATTAAAATACGAACTGGAACAAGCAAAATGTTGGCTGGTTGGGGCCAAAAACTCTCTACCGCTTCTTAACAGACCCTGAGAAAGGACACAAAAGATGTCCGAAACGTCGATAGAACAAAATTTAAAAGTTGAAAAGTTTTTTCTTTGGCCCCTGCCAACCAACATTTTGCTTTTTTATTAACAACGCTCAAACAAACATATTATGTTTATATAAAATATAAATTATTTTAATAATGTATAATAATAATAATAATATTTTATTTAGATTAACAATGCAATGCTTTATTAAATTTTATTGTATTTACAAATGAATTTATTTATTTATTTACGGTTTGTACCTAGTTACATGATATGTACAAGTTAAACAATATAAAAAGACCATAGTATAGTTATGTACAGTACAAAAATAATATATTTAAAATTGAGGTCTATAAATTATAATATTATGTTACAATATAAAGCATTACATTATCAATTTATTAAATGCCAATATGAAATAATGAACAATTGGATAATTTGAGAGAAAAGAGAAAAAGAAATGCTGTTTTAATTAAAATATTATGATAATGAATTTAGTATCAGTTGAATATATTATTTGTATCATTAGTAAATATATCAGGGAAATTAGAGAAATTAGCATGCAAGATGATATTTCAGTTTATTGAGAGGATATTTTAAATATCAATATGCCGAAATTTTCATGGGTCGAGGTATGCTGTAGAATTTAGAGTAATTATAAGAGTGCCCCTTCATGGTAAGGTTTTACCCCAGTTTAATATAAGATACTATATTAAAAGCATTGCTAGAAAAACATCGTATAAGCGGGAGTGCGACTGTAGGATAAGCTTTCGAGATTTTTGAAATTTTCTCGAATAGGATATCATCAATTTTCTTTAAACTTGATGATATACTTTGGTATGCTCTCTGCACATATATAAAGCGCTACAACTTTCATTTGAAACATTTATCTGGAAAAATTAATTTTAGTGGAATGCTGGGGGTCGGTCGTTGAATTTACTGCAGTTGCAAGCTTTCTAAATGTTGAGGCAGAGGGCTCTGGCTACACACACACACACACACACACAAACATATAGAGCATTCGCTAAAAACATGTTTGTCATATTCAGGAGACCTCATAACATATATTCTTAGTGCAAACTCAGTTTCGAATATTTGACATGATCGCATTGCTACTTCTTAACAGTGACTTGAATGTACAAAACGATATATTATTACTTTTTGAATTCGGTAAAGTAAAATCTACAATTTCACTATTATTATCCA